>JAHPZR010032637.1:0-2500 GCA_019787425.1 Platygyra sinensis | reverse complement strand
GCAATTGCAATAACAGCTAGTGAAGAACGAATTTTTTCAGAACTAAGATTAAAATAATAAAATAGTTTAGTGACTTTAAATCTTCTAGCCACTAGCTTTCTAGTTTGCAAACCAAAGCTGCCTCCATGTCCGCCCAACTTAATATTTAACACTTATGACATTTGTTTTATATAGCAAAAACAAAACAAAACAAAAGCAAATTTTGGAAACGCACTGAGATACCAGTGACAACATCAGGCCACCTCTATCAAGTGCAACAGCGTTCAACGTTTCTCGGGTAGGCAGTGAACTGTTTCCCGTTGACGTCATGGCACTTGGCGAGAAACGGTTTCATTGTTAGATGTCATGTGACCATGAACTAGCCAATGAAAACGTCAGCTATACACAATACATAATGTGAGACTAAAGGAGTTTTACCTCACTTTAACATGGTATATTGTTGCATTGTCTGGTAAAGCTGTCGGGTCCAAGTCGACTGCAGTCCTTTCCACCATAAGAAGGCGGTGGATTGGTACACGTTCTTTTCATTGTTTCCACCCCTCCTCCGCAAGTCTTTGAACACTCACCGTACTTTTCAAAGTTTGAATAACCACCGTTTCTACCAAAAAAGAACATAAAAAATTATCACGAATGGTCCATTTCCACTATGAGACACGTCTCTAGGAAGGCCCTGACCTTTGTATTCATTCATATAAACATCCAGTCCAAGATAAAAAATGTTTCAGCAGGTGAATCTCATAGAGGGAAACTGGCTCGGTGGTATTGGTGTTTCCATTACTTTTTAAAATAGAGGTTAGTTATGATCGCTTCTTTCAGAGGTTGTAACTTTTGGGCCTTCATAGTTTTGCGATGTCCAAACCTCAGTAAAATTTTGGTACCTGTTTTCTTCTTGGGATGGGTGAGAATGGAGTTTGTTTGGAACTTACGGTCTCTATTTGTAGACTTTACCTGGACATTTCTGATTGTTGCATTCCCTAGTAGTGCTGTCGGGTCCCAGTTTCCTGCAGTCCTTTCCCTCCATTGAAGGCGGTGGATTGGTAACACGTTCCTGTTTAGTGTTTCCACCCCTCCTCCGCAAGTCTTTGAACATAAACGTGCGTCTTAAACTTGCAATAAGCACCGTTTACTACCAAAAGAATACCAATGATATTATAACGATTGTCCATCCCACTATGAGCACGCTGTAGGATGACCCGGCCTTTAAAATCATCAGATAAACACCCCGTCCTTAGATGAAAAGGATATTACGGCAAGTGTAATCTGATTGGGGGAATTGTCGGTTGTAATGATCCCCATATACTGTTTTTTACAATCATACACAATGGACTGTAAAATAAACGTTCTGTGAAGCGGTCTAGTTGTAATGTGGGATAATCTCAAGTAGGGTTTAATGCTTCTGGTGTTGATGCAGGATTAATGCAAAATGACCAACTTCCCCAAAAACATATTGTTGCGCTAAGTTAATAGTAATGGTGAACTACGAAAGTGAAGGAGTTTGCTGATATCAGGAATTTGTAACTTTTTTAGGTGTTCCATTACTTTTTCCAAACATTAAGTTACGATTGCTTTTTTCGTAGGACTGTAACCTTTTTTGGTATTCGATAGTTTTGGGGGAAGATATGCAAACGTTGTAAAATTTTGCTCTTTGCTTTCTTCTTGGAATGAGTGAGAGGGGGTTGTTGTCCGTCACTCTTAAGGGAATTAATGTTCGCTATTTGCCCATTTTTACCTGGACACTTTCTGATTGTTGCATTCCCTGGTAGTGCTGTCGGGTCCCAGTTCACTGCAGTCTTTTCCCCCATTGGAAGGCGGGGGATTGGTACAAGTTCTCTTTAGTGTTTCCTCTCCGCCTCCGCAAGACTTTGAACATACACCGTACGGCTTAAAGTCCTGAATAACCACCGTTTACTACCGAAGAGAATCTGACAAATTATAACGAATGGTCCATGTCCCACTAACAGACACGCCTGCGTGCAGTAAGTGTGGCCATTAATTCCATTTCAGATATACACCCATTCCAGGATGAAAGATATCCCGGCAGATGTATCTCATTGAGAAATTGGCCGTTTAATAATCACCAAATAGTCTTTACAATTATGAAGAATGACTGTATAATAAATGTTCATGTAGAACGGTCTATCGGTAATGTGGATAATCTAAGGTAGGGTAGGAGGCTTGTGCGGCTTAGCTAGTGGGGGGTATGCAAAATGACCCCAACTTGTCGCAACATATTTTGATCTAAGTGAAGAGAATGGTGAGCACGAAGTGAAGGGGGTTGCTGATATCAGGTATTTGATAAAAAGTTATGTGCAATTTTTTTTAGTATTTCCATTACTTTTTCTATATGGGGTTAGTTGCGATCGACTCTTTGAAAGGTTTGTAACTTTGGGCCTTCTTAGTTTTACGATGTGCAAACTTTTTCAGATTGGTGAGATAGGGTTGTTGGTCGTCACCCTACGGACTTAGCGGTCACTATTTGTCCAATTTACCTGGACACTTG
>JAHPZR010032636.1:27500-33112 GCA_019787425.1 Platygyra sinensis | reverse complement strand
GTCTCAAATATAACATATCCTTGGAAGGTCGCTAGAAATGTCTTTTACTTTTCGATGAAAAGTGATTATAATAACATTTTTGAGAACCGCGGAGACTTCTGTGGTTGGCGATCTTCGTATCACTCAAGGCTCACACGTATATATCTTGCTTAGGTTCTTAGTTTCCACAAATAAAATTACAACCATTTGGATACTTGGTTAACAAAGATTTTGACGATTTTACTTACTTCTCCGTTTTCTTCTTAGTTTTCCTTTCGATTGAGAAGATATATCAAACACTTGAGACAGTGTTCCATCGGCTATCCAAACACCTCGCATTTCGTCAAAAATACTCCGCTGCGCGTCGTATTCTGAACTCTCCTCTAAGTCTTTGGATGTTCGAGGAAACACTTTCTCCTGTGTTTGAAATATTACTTGAAAACTTGAAACATCAACTCCTTTTTTAAGTAACGAAAATCGTGTAGAATTCGCCGTATCATTATTCCGCCTCAAACAAATACCGCGAGCTTTGCGCGATTAATAAGAATTGAGAGAACTACATCAACTGTACTGAGACAGTCTGTTATGCGACGAGCATAACAAATAATTATCGGTACTGCTATTTCAAACATAAATGGAATTTTAGCTTTTCTTTATAAGGCCAATATACCATCCCTCATTCTGTTTACCATAGAACAACGAAAAGAAAAACTAACACATACCTTCAGCCATGCTTGTTAAGCACAATTGTAAAATTACCCCAGCGAGCAGCAAAATTAACATCTTACTTCTCATTTTAGATAAACCGTTATCTGAAAGAAAAGATAAAAATATAGTAATATTAATAATTACTTAAACCTCCTGAATTTTCTTTGTCAGGAAATATGAATTTAAGACTTTAAGACTACCTCGAAGTTCAAATCAAACAATTTGTATAGATACTAACCTGGAAAGATTCCTGTTGATATTTCAAGACAAAGCTTAAACTGACTTGACTTAAACTGACTATAGACGGAGTTCTCCGTCTATATAACTTGTGAAAGTGCTGAACATGCGCATTCATCAGACCTGGATCAGCTAAATGTGACGATTAAGCGCTATTTGATAAGGAAATTCCACTCGAACGAAACTGATAGTGCTGTATGGGCACAATCGTTAGCATATAAATAAACTACCTGTGTGGCACTACATTTTTGCGATTTTTGCACATCCGTAAAAATAATTCCCCAAAAACATTCTGCAAGCAAAAATTGTACATGCAACTATTACAATTAGAATCTTGCTGTTGCCATTTATTTAAAATGCCTTTCAGTTTTAACAAAACCATGAACTGAGAAAGAAAATGTTCAGACTGAAATACCAAAAGGTTTACGAGAGAGGAGCGGCAGTGATAAGAGCATTAGTCAATTCCATATTTCTTCTATCCATTTTTGTTTTTTGGAATTGGTGGATTTTGATTTATATAAATATAGAAATCCGTTACTATTATGCACTTTTTTATTGTATCAGGAGTATGCCCATTTCAACCTTACACCCCCACCCCTCCCCCCCCCCCAAAAAAAAAATAAATAAATAAAAAATAGCGCCACACAGAAAATGTGATTAGTAAGCAATATCTATAAGGGAAGAATCCTCTTGCCTTAAACAGTCCATTGTATCATAAAACAGGCAGTGCGGTCCGAGCCCAAAAGCAACAGCACGAAATTAGTTTTTACTCCTCTTCAACGCGGCTATAAACTTCAGTTTACCTTGTTTACCATGCATATACAGAGTTGATGGAACGAAAAGTTTCGAAGGATGTGTCTAAAACAAAACTGTGAATTCATCTGATTGTAATGTCTACATTTGTCGTTAATTTCCTAGTATCTTCTTTCAGTCGGATAGAAAACCGGATACTTAATATACTAGCCTGGAAAAGATTTCTGTTGATATTTCAATGACTTTTGCTTTGAGAGTTCTCCGCCTATATGGGTAACTTGTGAAAGTGCAGCATAGGCGTATTTCTCAGACCGGTGACCTCGATCAGCTAAATGTGATGAACAATAATAAGCGTTATTTGAGGAGGAAAATCCACTCGAATGAAACGGAAAGTGGGCACATACGATTTTTCCATGATCCGTAAAACTAATTCCCGCAAAAATTCACACTGCTGGCGAAATTGTACATACAAATATTACAAGTAGAATCTTGCTGTTGCCATTTATTTAAAATGCCTCTCAGTGCTTATAAGAAACAAAAAGATGAAATAGGAACGCTCAGAAATACCAGAAGGTTTACGGGAAAAGAGCGGCACATGATAAGAGAATTCGTCAATTCCATATTTCTTCTATCAATTTATTTTGTAATGGATGGATCTTTATTTATATAAATATCGAAATCCGATAGCCATTTTGCGCTTTTCTAACGCATCAGGGGTATGCCCGTGTCAACCTTCATTTCCTTCAAATGTTTGGTTGTGTTTCTCGAACCACGCGAAATAGCTATAGCTAAGCGTTTCTCCCACGTTAAATAAAGATTATGGAAAATGGAATATGGAATGGTTTGGTTTCCAACTGCGTAAGTTTTTTCTTAGCTTCCAATACTTAACACTGTTGGAATTTCTCTCGCACAAAGTGTTTAATAGAGATAATGTTGTACTTGTCCCGAGCAAGCCAAAACAAGCCTTCTACAACAAGTCGAAAAAATTAGTTCCCGCTAAATGCAAAAAGAATCGCCGATTCGCAAAAATACTGAAACACCCGCAAAAAAATAAAGACAGCGTCACACGGTTAATGTGATTAGTTATCAACATCTACAATGGCAAAAGCCTTTTGTATTGACTTCAACACTCCATTGTGTGATAAAACAAGCGGTGGGGTCCGAGCTGAATCCCCAAATTTTCTCTTGTATCCCAATGGTACAAAACCAACAACAGGAAATTGTTTTTCACCCCTCTTCAATGTGGCGTTTACGGCCACACGCGGCTATAAACTTCAGGCCCCAGTTGTTCAAAGGCTGGATAATGCAATCCACTGGATAAATCACTATCCAGTGGATACGTTTTGACAAAACAAACCACGCTATCCACTGGATAGTGATTTATCCGGTGGGTAGCGTTATCCAGCCTTCGAACAACTGGGGTCAGTTCACCTCGTTCAGCATACATGTATATGTATAGTTCATGGAACGAAAAGTTTCAAAAGATGTGTATGAAACAAAACTCTGAATTCATCTCATGGTGATGTTTACATTCTCTTTGCTAGCATCTTCTTTCAGTCAGATAGAAAACCTGATACTTAACGGGTCAGTTGCAATTATTTGATTGAGGGCATTTTAAAGACATTTTTGTTTCAATATTTAAAAGACGAAAGGTCAAACTCCTTTTGGATCTTGCTTGTGTGAGCTCAAAAGAACGATATATATTTCCGTCGATCTTAACACGTTCCGGAAGGCACAACATGTTGAAGTTACGTATGGGAGGGAAAATAAAACATGAATGAGAACACTATTTAATATCACACTGGTTTATTCTAGGCGGTTTTTTTTTTTTGAAATCTTAACAAGATGAGCAATATTTCAAAGTACTGCCAAAAATATTGCATTACTTTCCTGGAAAATAGGCCTGCATGAGGTCGTCATGAAAAAATAATGAATGGTGATTACTGTTATCTTACAAGTGTCTATTCCGAGACTTAATCCAGTTTCATTCCATATGTCGGAAGTTTGCTGAAACGCGTATGTGGAAAAACAAATTTGAAAGGTCATGGAAAACACTTAGCCGGAGACATAATTTGACGACACATCTTCCGGTAGTGCAGTCAATTGGGCAATTAGGAAACTGAAGTTAGTTCTTGTAATACCGTAAATGTCCCCTTATAATCCCTCCGCATATAAGCGAAACCCTCTCCTCCTCCCGGATAAAGCTCCATCTATCTACAAGCCAAATACTACATCCTGTTAAAAGCCTCCACCTTTCCTTGTTTTAGAATCGTTTTTTTGCAATGTTTTAAACTTGATAAACCAGTAAAACAGCGAAAAACCTCGTTGCGATCAACCATTGCCGCTACAGCGCTAGCTCGTTTCGAAACAATTCATTTTACCCCCTCGGTTATAAGCACCTGCGTTTAGAAGCCCATCTAAAAGCCCTTACGAAGTGTATAATCCCTGGGCTAACAAGCAGCAGTTTACAGTACGTTGATCCGATGATTCAAAAGGAGCTCAAATGAAAATCTACGCAGGTTGGCTGCTAAAATTTACTGAATGACATATGCGGCAGTGTATCTTTACCTCGCAATATTTGAGAGGATCGTAAAGAGTCAACAGACTGGATAGACTCAATTGGTTGCCATCATTGTAAGATTATCGTGAAATAAACAGTGGATTTTTCACTGTTAGTTCTCAATAGAAACCTGCAAGTATGGTCTTCAGAAATCAGCTCACTTCGTAGAATAGAAAACCAGCGATACTACTGAACATAATTAACTCCTAGTGCTGAGCCGTCCGTGTTCAGGGGCGTAGCGAGCGGGATGCTTGTTTGATGTGTCGAGGGCGGAAAGACAACGTGAGCACAAGGCATCTGGATTTCAGGACTGAGTCAGTTTTAGCAAAACCATGAAATGAGAAAGAAAATATTCAAAATACCAAAAGCTTTACGGGAGAGGAGAGGCAGTGATATGGACATTCGTCAATTCCATAATTTATTTCTTCTATCCATTTATTTTGTAATGGATGGATTTTTATTTATATACCGGTAAATATAGATATCCGTTAGCCATTATGCAGTTTTCTACCTCATCAGGGGCATGCCCATGTCAGCCTTCATTTCCTTCAAATGGTTGGTTTGGTTTCCAACTGCTTAAGCTTTCTTTATAGCTTCCGATACTTAACACTGTTGGAATTTCTCTCGCACAGTGTTTAAAAGAGATGTTGTTGAACTTGTCGCGAGCAAGACAAAGCAAATTTTTTACAATCGCAAAATTTGGTTCCCGCTAAATGCAAAAAGAATCGCCGATTCGCAAAAGTAAACACCCACAAAAAAGTAAAAACAGCGCCGTAAGGTTAATGTGATTAGTAAGCAACATTTATAAGGGGAAAATCCTTTTCAATTGACTTCAACACTCCATTGTTTGATAAAACAAGCGGTGGGGTCCGAGCCGAATCCCCAGGTTTTCTCTTGTATCCCAGTGGTACAAAAACAACAACAGGATATTGGTTTTATCCCTCTTCAACGAGGCGTCTATAGCTTCACGCGGCTAAAAGCTTCAGTTCACCTCGTTTTATTTAGCATCCATATGCATAATTCATGAAACGAAAGGTTTCAAAAGATGTGTCTGAAACAAAACTCTGAATTCATCTCATGGTAATGCCTACATTCTCTTGGCTAGCATCTTCTTTCAGTCAGATAAAAAACCGGATACTTGACGGGTCAGTTGCAGCTATTTGATTGAGGGCATTTTAAAGACATTTTAGTTTCAATATTGAAAAGACAAAAGGTCAAACTCCTTTTGGATCTTGCTTGTGTGAGCTCAAAAGAACGATATATATTTCCGTCGATCTTAACTCGTTCCTGAAAGCACAACATGTTGAAGTTACGTACGGAAGGGAAAATAAAACACGAAAGAGAAGACTATTTAATATCACACTGGTTTATGCTA
>JAHPZR010032636.1:20000-22500 GCA_019787425.1 Platygyra sinensis | reverse complement strand
AGTAATAATATAGAATCAGAGTACGAATAGAAAAGAAGGAAATTATTACTAGTTACTCGAGTTTCACGCTCTAGGTGATCATCAGACTGGGAGTTGTCTACGAGAAGTTATCGGTTATAAATGTTTAAAAATCAAGAACGGTTGGAGGGACGCTTCTTCTGATTTGTTGCCATTAAAAACTTGTTTTCGTGGCGGCATTTCGTTACCAGCTCAGATTTCTTGTTTGAGAGAGAGGCATTTTGAGCTGTCAAGATACAAAGTTTTTCAGCTAAACATAGGTTGCAGCGAGATGGTCTGCCTTTGTATGCGTTTTCCCTTTTGATGATGCGCCAGTTGATCTTGTGGTCGATGTTTCCGTCCTTTAAGTCCCAAATGAATTTTGAAAGTACAGTGTCATGTGAGTGTTTTCGGTCTTTGAAAGGGAGTTTGTGGTTGTTGTATCTTGTTTTGAATTCGTGCTCTGTCATACCAATGTAGGTCTTTGCGTTACCATAAGTTGTTGTGACAGTTGCTTCGTACAGTAGATAATGTTCTTGGTGAGGCACGCACCGTTAAGAGGGCAAAGGTTTTTATTTCTTTTCGTTGGGGGCCTCGTCGTTTTCATTTAGGATCTTCTGATTGTGGCTTTTGATTATATTAGTCATGTTTGTACTGCAGCTGTAGTTGGCCTTCAGGTTGTTTCTATTGAATATTTTATTGAGCTTGTGTGACTTTGGGAAATGCTTATCACTCAGGTAAAGGAATGATTTAGCGATGTTTGTTCGGACATTCTGACTGTACGGTGTGTTAAACCAGATCATGTTTCTTGCTCTGTTTCTGGATTTTTTTCTTCCTTGGTCTTTATAACATAATGGATTCGCCCTTTGTACCCACTGGATTTCTGGGCACTGTTGTCTAACTGCGAGGATTTATCGAACTCGTCTTGGTCGCAGGATAAGCTCGATATTCTGGTGCTTATGGATTCTGGGATCTGCCTAATTGTAGAAGGAGGGTGATTGGATTTGGCGTTGATGTACAGCGGATCGTTGTCGGGTTTCCAAAAGGGGTAATACTTTCCAGTTGTCAGATTAGCGTGACATCCAGGTAATCCACCACCATGAGGTTGCTTTGCATTGTAATCGTCAATCCAAGGTCTCCGATTACCTTAGAAAAGTCCTTTCTTGCTTTGTCGCCGGCCCTTGAAGATCGCTAAACCGTCGTCTCTGTACAAGCCGATGTCCCCTTTTGGGAATTTTGATGACAATTTGTGCAGGATGTGCAGGCCAACTAAATCGCAAATCTCGGCGCCATCATAGCAACCCATGGCTACATCAAACACAGGGGAATCAGAGTAAATATGTTTCTAACAGCATCTGAGAAGAGAGAGGCTCCAATTAGAGTCGCCCTTCTTTTTAAGGACCAGAAGTATGTAAACGCCGTACTCGGACAGCTTGGCGACCTCAGACGAAAGATCAACCCAGACATTAGACCGGTTTACCCAAGTAGAAAGATGGAGGAGAGAAGCGCAAACCGCCGCTTGTGAATCAGCAATGCTTGGTGTATTGTTTCAAGTGTGACCTGTGCGATGCAGGTTATGTCGGCTATTAGATACCTTAAGCACCACGACGGAAGCCACGACGACGGCATACCGGAAGCAGATTTTCTGCTCCGGTCATGCGCAGAAACTGAATAACTGATTGCAATCTGCCGTCGCCCTCGCGTTGACGACGCCACATTCACTGTTTTGACGTAGTGTCGACAACGTCGTAGTTCATTGCAAAGTTTTAAGTCCTTTTATTTGATGTACCGTTTTTTTTTCTTACAACACATAAAATAGTGCCTTTCTGGTGTTTACTGTTAAAATTGTTTGAGGAGAAATTATACAACGAACATCACTAGGAAGGAAAATGCGCTAGCACAAGCCGCTAGTCGGTAAACAGAAAGCCCCAAGCTCGAAGAAATCCACTCGGTAAGATCTATTACATTTACATCTTCTGTGTTTTACTTTTCACGGATCCAGTTTACAGTCAAACTAAGTGAAGCGTACCCTCAAGATTGCATAATGAACTGATTATTTGAAACTTGAACCCGCT
The DNA here is from genome assembly GCA_019787425.1 of Platygyra sinensis. NCBI lineage: Eukaryota > Metazoa > Cnidaria > Anthozoa > Scleractinia > Merulinidae > Platygyra > Platygyra sinensis. The sequence goes on along the minus strand of JAHPZR010032636.1, from coordinate 20,428 downwards.
AGTCGTTCAATAATGCAATAATGAATTGATTATTCGAATATTGAACTCGCTCGTTCGATCCAAGAATACGGCTAACGGGTTCCGTTTTCGAAAATCATTTCACTATTGCATTCTAGAAAAGACAAACCTACGAGTCGCGACAGTGAATTGATTTTTTGAAAACGGAACCCGTAATAATAGCCGTATTCTTGGATCGAGCGAGCGAGTTCAATATTCGAATAATCAATTCATTATTGCATTCTTCAAACGACTAGCGTGTTCAAGTTTCAAATAATCAGTTCATTAATGCAATCTTGAGGGGTACGCTTCACTTAGTTGACCGTAAAATGCGGTGTCGGAGATCAGGAGTGCCTCAGCAACAGAACAAAGAGCATTTTTCTCGACTCGAAATTCAGCTTTACATTGTATCCATGGTTTTAAAGTCAAAT
>JAHPZR010032636.1:0-2500 GCA_019787425.1 Platygyra sinensis | reverse complement strand
CACATTTCAGCGTAAAACAGAGGAAGATCTGGGTTCGAGATTAGTCTCTATTGAGACCTAGCAGTAAGGAATCCACTGTTTATTTCACGTCAATCTTGCAATGACGGCAACCAACTGAGTCTATCCAGTCTGTTGACTCTTTACGTTCCTCTTAATTATTGCGAAGTAAAGATACACAGCACTATATGTCATTCAGCAATTTTAGCAGCCAACCTGCGTAGGTTTTCATTTGAGTTCTTTTTGAATCATCGGATCAACTTACTGTAAATTGGTGCTTGTTATTCGAGGGATTAAGGATTTTTAGATGGGCTTCTAAACGCAGGTGCTTACAACCGAGGGGGTTTGCAACCGGAATAAAATGAACCGTTGCGAAACGAGGTAGCAATGTAGCTGCGCACAAAGGTTTTTCACTGATTTACTGATTTATTAACCTTAAATAATAACAATAAAACGATTCAAAAACAAGGAAAGGTGGTGTCTTTTAATAGGATGCAATTTTTGGTTTACAAGTAGATGGGGCTTTATCCGGGATCGGGCTTATATGCGGAAGGATTATAAGGAGAAGTTTACGGTATTACAAGAAGCAACTTCAAATTCCTAATTGCCTAATTGACTGCACTGCCGGTCTATTTTCGAGGAAAGTAATGCAATATTTTTGGCAATATTTTGAAATATTGCTGATCTTGTTAGAATTTCAAGAAAAAACTCCTAGCATAAACCAGTGTGATATTAAATAGTCTTCTCTTTCGTGTTTTATTTTCCCTTCCGTACGTAACTTCAACATGTTGTGCTTTCAGGAACGAGTTAAGATCGACGGAAATATATATCGTTCTTTTGAGCTCACACAAGCAAGATCCAAAAGGAGTTTGACCTTTTGTCTTTTCAATATTGAAACTAAAATGTCTTTAAAATGCCCTCAATCAAATAGCTGCAACTGACCCGTCAAGTATCCGGTTTTTTATCTGACTGAAAGAAGATGCTAGCCAAGAGAATGTAGGCATTACCATGAGATGAATTCAGAGTTTTGTTTCAGACACATCTTTTGAAACCTTTCGTTTCATGAATTATGCATATGGATGCTAAATAAAACGAGGTGAACTGAAGCTTTTAGCCGCGTGAAGCTATAGACGCCTCGTTGAAGAGGGATAAAACCAATATCCTGTTGTTGTTTTTGTACCACTGGGATACAAGAGAAAACCTGGGGATTCGGCTCGGACCCCACCGCTTGTTTTATCAAACAATGGAGTGTTGAAGTCAATTGAAAAGGATTTTCCCCTTATAAATGTTGCTTACTAATCACATTAACCTTACGGCGCTGTTTTTACTTTTTTGTGGGTGTTTACTTTTGCGAATCGGCGATTCTTTTTGCATTTAGCGGGAACCAAATTTTGCGATTGTAAAAAATTTGCTTTGTCTTGCTCGCGACAAGTTCAACAACATCTCTTTTAAACACTGTGCGAGAGAAATTCCAACAGTGTTAAGTATCGGAAGCTATAAAGAAAGCTTAAGCAGTTGGAAACCAAACCAACCATTTGAAGGAAATGAAGGCTGACATGGGCATGCCCCTGATGAGGTAGAAAACTGCATAATGGCTAACGGATATCTATATTTACCGGTATATAAATAAAAATCCATCCATTACAAAATAAATGGATAGAAGAAATAAATTATGGAATTGACGAATGTCCATATCACTGCCTCTCCTCTCCCGTAAAGCTTTTGGTATTTTGAATATTTTCTTTCTCATTTCATGGTTTTGCTAAAACTGACTCAGTCCTGAAATCCAGATGCCTTGTGCTCACGTTGTCTTTCCGCCCTCGACACATCAAACAAGCATCCCGCTCGCTACGCCCCTGAACACGGACGGCTCAGCACTAGGAGTTAATTATGTTCAGTAGTATCGCTGGTTTTCTATTCTACGAAGTGAGCTGATTTCTGAAGACCATACTTGCAGGTTTCTATTGAGAACTAACAGTGAAAAATCCACTGTTTATTTCACGATAATCTTACAATGATGGCAACCAATTGAGTCTATCCAGTCTGTTGACTCTTTACGATCCTCTCAAATATTGCGAGGTAAAGATACACTGCCGCATATGTCATTCAGTAAATTTTAGCAGCCAACCTGCGTAGATTTTCATTTGAGCTCCTTTTGAATCATCGGATCAACGTACTGTAAACTGCTGCTTGTTAGCCCAGGGATTATACACTTCGTAAGGGCTTTTAGATGGGCTTCTAAACGCAGGTGCTTATAACCGAGGGGGTAAAATGAATTGTTTCGAAACGAGCTAGCGCTGTAGCGGCAATGGTTGATCGCCCCCGCGTCTTTTTGCCCCTCCTTTTTTCCTCCAACGCCGCAAGTGAAAGCCCTGTGGTGTTTCAGTTTAAAACCTTGCACCCCCAACGCTTTTCTAAACCTACGTGAGATATGTGAGGCTGTGTAACAGGATCACACTTTGGCTTGTAGATAGATGGAGGTTTTTTATCCGGGAGGAGGAGA
>JAHPZR010032635.1:20000-21559 GCA_019787425.1 Platygyra sinensis | reverse complement strand
AGTGTTTCCTCGAACATCCAAAGACTTAGAGGAGAGTTCAGAATACGACGCGCAGCGGAGTATTTTTGACGAAATGCGAGGTGTTTGGATAGCCGATGGAACACTGTCTCAAGTGTTTGATATATCTTCTCAATCGAAAGGAAAACTAAGAAGAAAACGGAGAAGTAAGTAAAATCGTCAAAATCTTTGTTAACCAAGTATCCAAATGGTTGTAATTTTATTTGTGGAAACTAAGAACCTAAGCAAGATATATACGTGTGAGCCTTGAGTGATACGAAGATCGCCAACCACAGAAGTCTCCGCGGTTCTCAAAAATGTTATTATAATCACTTTTCATCGAAAAGTAAAAGACATTTCTAGCGACCTTCCAAGGATATGTTATATTTGAGACACTGAATTGTCCAAGTTAGTCCACTCGAAAGTGGACATACGGTTATTTCCATTGAAGTGCTACCAGACAATTTCTGTCTACCAAATAGTAGACAAAAGAGACCTACAGGCTGTACACAGTGTTTTCACACTCACACGATGAGCAGCAATATCGTTATTTAGCACGGCATTATCTCATCAAAGAGGGTCTGGAAGGGGGTCCTGATTCCGCATTCCCGCTCCTTTTTCACGAGAATCCAGCATCCCGCACAATTTCTTCCCAAATCCCGTTTTTCTTTCAAAGAGAAATACATTAAAAAGTCTAATTACTACAAAAGATAATAAATGTAAGGTGTAGATTGGCCCCTTCGACTGATATTTTGAATTTACGCCTGTTTTCAGTGAAGGTTCCTGCAAAAAAGAAATCGCTTTTTGTACCTCGGTATGGCAGGGTCATGACGACAATCATGACCTCGGGTTTTTCTCCAAGGCCTTTATTCTTAGCGATTTCTGCTAACCCAGTGAAGGTTTTTAAGTGCTTTGCGATGTTGGACAGATCGTTGGGTTCGTCACCGCTTAGCAGAACATTGAATTTCTCTTTGTGGATCGCCAAGGTTTTGGCGCTTGAACAAGACTCGTCGGTGGCCACGGTGGTCCTGCACAAAAACACAACAGTTGTTTACTCCGTACTGAGTCGGTTACGTAACTCATGCATAGTGTTTGAGTGAAAAACAAGAGGTTGTGCAGGGTTTTGGATCTTCCAACAAAAGATCTTGGCATCTTTGTTTGCTCCTTTGATGTTTGAAGGGCTTCATAACTAGTCTCTTCTATAAACTAGGATCTGACATAGATTCTTTATTATCCCTTATTAAATATCTAAAATTTCCTCTAACTGTTAAAGTTCACTATTTTTCAATGCTTCAGTTACTTATTCCCTAAATTAGTTTCGTGGCAGATTTCGTGAAATTTTAACGAGTGTTACACGACAAATAGGCGTATTTCCGAGAAAGGTATTTCGCATTTAATCGCAATTTTTTTACGAACTACAGCATGCGCTGCATTTAACTGAGTCCTTTCGGCTATAAAGAAAAATCTGGGAATCGCTGAGTTCTTTAAAGAACTCACCCTACATTTTCATACCTTTGCACCCATACCTTTTCTAACATACCTTTGTAATAAAAGGCTAAAGC
>JAHPZR010032635.1:0-15000 GCA_019787425.1 Platygyra sinensis | reverse complement strand
ATGGATTACAGAATTTCATTACTATTTCGTCTTAGTTGATATTTCTCTCCAATTTAGTTTGCCAAGAAGGAAGTAATGCATTTGATAGCTGCGGTCAGAGATGTAGCTGTGTCGGCGGGCGCTTGGTGGACTGCATCAGGATAAGAAGAGAATTCACATCCATGACTTTTACCGAGCGAGAGCGTTATATCAAAGTTATAAAAACAGCTTCCACTGATCCGAGATTCAAGGCAGACTATGACAAACTAATTAATGATCACAAGATGCTGTTCCACTCAGGAATTCACAAGAACACTCACTTTCTCCCGTGGTATCGATATTTTATTTTGCTCTACGAAAACCTCCTTCGCCGGGTCAACTGCAAGTTTACCGTAGCATACTGGGATTGGAGTCTAGTTTCCAGTAATCCATTTAGCACAGCAAATCGTGAAGATCTTTGGCACAGTGCTAACACTGGTTTTGGGGGAGATGGTGTTGGCCAGCGTCCGCGCTGTGTCCAGACTGGTCCTTTTAGACAGAGCCAATGGAGTCTCGTACCACTTCCGGCGGAAACTCAACGAGAACCTAGACGACGTTGTTTGTCACGGATGTTTAATGGCAAGCCCCCTAATTCGGGTGCAGTGGAAATGCTCTTACAAACACCGGTGGGTAACTTCTCTGATTTTGAAGTTATGCTCAGAATCGATCTCCATGGTGAGGTTCATTGCTTAATTGGTGGCACAATGTGCTCGGACGATTCGGCCGCCGCTCCGGAGTTCTTTCTTCATCATGGCTTCGTCGACAAAATATGGGACGATTGGCAGAAGAAAAGTGACGCTCATAAAAATGCATTATTTCCTTCTGTTAATGGATTTATGCCGGGTACCCAGCTTCGCCCTGTAGACGTGATTGATCTTTCTTCACAGCCAGGAGGAGTTCGAGTTGAGTATCAACCACCTAAGGGAGCTGCCACTGTGGTACCACTTCTAAGAGGTAGGTGTAATTTAATATATGGGAGCGGATAAAATAAAGATATGGAAACGAGTTAGGTATCAACCACTGGCACTGTTTCAAAGTGGTAAGTGTAACTCAAGCAGTACTTTGGCATTATGCGGTAAAAGACTGATATGTCGGAGAGCAAAAGACACATCTAGGAAGAGTTGCTTAAGAATAACCATGCAACTAACAATTATCACACAAGCGCGCGTAGGATATGAGATGGTAGGTAGCCAACGAGGAGCGTGTCACCGAGGGGCTATAACCTTTTTATATCCAACAAGCGTGAATGAAATTATTGTTTCTTAAAAACCGCCACAAAATACAAAAAGAGCATAATAAAGACATCCTACAGTAATTTGTGACACCTATTGTATTTTCAGGAGCGCAGGCGATTCGCTGGCGTAACGGACGTAGGCGATTCTCTGGCCTAACGGACAAGGTGATCGAACTTTTTCTACTGACGCCATCGGAAGCGAGGAGGGCTAAAGAGTTAGAAAAGTTACTTCAATAATTTAGTTCTTAGAATTTTTGATCAACGGTGGGAGACGGAAATTTGTAGCAAGTATTTTGAAGAAACTTTGATTTTTTTACGATCATGCTCATATTCATAAATTAATCCGTTATCGTAATACTTTTGTGTGATTTGTTGCAAGTTACAACATTTTCTCTTGATATGGATCTTAGGTACGTCTTTACATTTTAATTTTGTTTAGATATTGTTAGTGGATCGAAACTAAAACTTTCATAATTTCGTCAATTTACCCAAATACCCAAATGTTGATTTGGTAACTTCAGACAAGTGAAGATAAAGGGTTGGAAAGTTTCATCCATTTAGGCTTTATTCTTAACATAATGGTTGTGAAGCTATTTTTAGACATGGTACCCAGTACTTCCGCGTAAAATGATACTCATGCATGCCAAGTTGACTTATTCGTGGATGGTAAAAAACAACAAACACAACAACTAAAACAAAACCAGACAAAGCAAAAATGCACATAAAACCGTTTAAGCTGTGATTCCGAAGATATCGGACATCACAGGATAGAGCGTATTCACTCACGTGTCCAGCATGAATGAAAATTTGTCGGAACATAAGTGTTTACATAAGAAAAATGTTGAACTTCCACAGGTCTGGTTTGGTACACCAACATGACCGCCGTTTGGTTGTTTTTGAACACCAACATGGCTGCCGTGACGTCATGTGAAAACACTCTATTGGCTCTTTCTGGTTACTGTTGGAACGTCTAAGACAAGATTGTTTTTAAAGGAAGGTTTGGGAAAAATCTCTGTAAGAATAAAGTCTTAATGGGAGATAAACCAACTTACCCTTCTCCTATAGTTTTTCAAAAGTTTTATAGGAAATTGAATCTTGAGTCCATGACAAATATTCCACAACTGCTGTCTTGATGAGGTAATTCTCTGTGCCATAAAAGCATTTTAGAGAGACATGTTAAGAAGCAAAGGTCAAAGATGGCAATCGCTACAGCAGCAAATTTGTCTTTTTCTGATAAAACACTAAATATGGAAATTTCCAGTCTTTTAAAACATTTTATCTACTTTTGCCTGTACAATCTACCATTGATAAAATTAGTGTATTGCCTAGATTACCCTAAACGGCAGGCCGCTGGATCAAAATTACAAACGATGACAATTGACTTTGAGTCAATTTCGGCAAAGAGTCAAACATGTTTGGATGTTGGAATATCATGAAGTAATAATTATACCACCTGATATTATATCATTTACCAGCATACACTTTTAATTTCGCGAGTTTGGTTTATCTTAATTTCAAGCCGTAAATTTTTAACTCTCTATTTTTAATTTTGGGGGCTTTGCAGAGTTAATTAGAATTCGCTATCTTGATTAATGCAGTAGTTTTCGTAGTGTTGTATGTTAGAAGTTGTCTCATTGTAAACACTTGACGTGTAAAGGATGACATTTAAGCTAGTGCTTTTGAAACGTTTTTGATTATACTGATGATTCTATGTCGAGTGCACAATAAACTACTGTTGGACCAAGTGATATATTTTCCATGACGTCCGTAATAAAGACTGCAGTGCTCTTCAGAGTTCCCTCAGTTGTCAGACCAAGTTTCCGTTCATTTAGAATTAACAGTAATCGCGCAGGAAAAAACTACAAAATAACGGACTAAAACAGAAGTACATTGATGCGATTATTCTTGTGCAGTCGTGTTTGTAGCCGTAGTTTTAATGATAAGCTTACACGTACATCAATTGTGAATCAATTTAATTTACTCATCGAGTAAAACAAACGAGCGAAACACAAACGAGCGAGACACTACGAAAAATAAATTAATCCCGTAACTATCTACCAATTTTACCTATCCTGTTGTTAAAAATGCATGTAGTAAGTTTTGTTTAATTTTGAAGTGCATACATGTAAGTTAGCATTTCTTAAGGGGATAGTAACATCCACCCATCAAACATCCCAAGCTGATTGAAAAAAAAATTGCTTTGAGTTAATGAAAAGAGAAATACAATTCCTATTTAAATGCTTTAAAGTGTAGACAGAAAAAAAAAACATAATCCATGAATGAATTAATACATGATGAAAAACAATCGTTTTCTACATTGTTAATGGCCCCTGATTGATTTGCCACATTATCTTCAATGTGGAATCATGACATTGGCGAAACCCAGCTGTTGTTGAGTTGCGTGTTTGTTCTGTTTATTTCCTTCCGCCTCTGTAATTGTTAAGGTAGGTATAGTGAGATACCTTGTAATCAATAATCCCGGGGGAGGTACTCCAGCGAATTTTGAATAGGGGTATGCCGCGAGGATTTTTTAACCATAATCCTGTTTAAAGACTAAGAAAGCGAAAACTGATACCCTTTTTAAGGCCCAAACATTAGGTTAGGCTGGCGTGTTTCCCACTCCAGCATTAAGGTGGCTCAAAACAGTTTCTAGCACTTTCCAAAACGTAGATTTTGATGGGTCATAATTACCACTCTTTATCACTTGATGCTACAATCATGGTATCAAAAAACTGCCCAACTATTGGTGAACGCGTGGTTGTCCTTTTCATAACATAATAGGTTAGCATAGCAACAGTATGACCTGCTAAATACACCCTTAATTACAGCTTTAGGGGCTTATAATTCAAAAACGGCACGGTGAAATTTTTTTATATTATCAACATTTGATAAGCATGATTAGGCGCAACTTTTGGCAAGGTTTAAAATAATTCTGTAGGTGGCGTTCAGAGCCACCTTAAATTTTCGAAAATTTAAAGTGGCTCTGAACGCCACCTACAGAATTGTTTTAAACTTTGCCAAAAGTTGCATCTTGTCCTGCTTATCAAAATTCTATAATAAGAAAAAATTTCACCGTGCCATTTTTGAAATATAAGCGCGTAAAGCTGAAATTAAGGGTGTTTTTAGCAGGTCATAGTGTTGCTATGGTAACCTATTGTGTCACGAAAATAATACCAGCGTGTTCTCCAGTGAGTTGGGCAGTTTTTTGATACCATGATAGTAGCATCAATTGATAAAGAGTGGTAATTATGACCATCAAAATCTACGTTTTGGAAAGTGCTAGAAACTGTTTTGAGCCACCTTAATGCTGGAGTGGGAAAACGCCAGCCTAACCTAATGTTTGGGCCTTAAAAAGGGTATCAGTTTTCGCTTTCTTAGTCTTTAAACAGGATTATGGTTAAAAAATCCTCGCGGCATACCCCTATTCAAAATTCGCTGGAGTACCTCCCCCGGGATTATTGATTACAAGGTATCTCACTATACCTACCTTAACAATTACAGAGGCGGAAGGAAATAAACAGAACAAACACGCAACTCAACAACAGCTGGGTTTCGCCAATGTCATGATTCCACATTGAAGATAATGTGGCAAATCAATCAGGGGCCATTAACAATGTAGAAACGATTGTTTTTTCATCATGTATTAATTCATTCATGGATTATGTTTTTTTTTTCTGTCTACACTTTAAAGCATTTAAATAGGAATTGTATTTCTCTTTTCATTAACTCAAAGCAATTTTTTTTTCAATCAGCTTGGGATGTTTGATGGGTGGATGTTACTATCCCCTTAAGAAATGCTAACTTACATGTATGCACTTCAAAATTAAACAAAACTTACTACATGCATTTTTAACAACAGGATAGGTAAAATTGGTAGATAGTTACGGGATTAATTTATTTTTCGTAGTGTCTCGCTCGTTTGTGTTTCGCTCGTTTGTTTTACTCGATGAGTAAATTAAATTGATTCACAATTGATGTACGTGTAAGCTTATCATTAAAACTACGGCTACAAACACGACTGCACAAGAATAATCGCATCAATGTACTTCTGTTTTAGTCCGTTATTTTGTAGTTTTTTCCTGCGCGATTACTGTTAATTCTAAATGAACGGAAACTTGGTCTGACAACTGAGGGAACTCTGAAGAGCACTGCAGTCTTTATTACGGACGTCATGGAAAATATATCACTTGGTCCAACAGTAGTTTATTGTGCACTCGACATAGAATCATCAGTATAATCAAAAAACGTTTCAAAAGCACTAGCTTAAATGTCATCCTTTACACGTCAAGTGTTTACAATGAGACAACTTCTAACATACAACACTACGAAAACTACTGCATTAATCAAGATAGCGAATTCTAATTAACTCTGCAAAGCCCCCAAAATTAAAAATAGAGAGTTAAAAATTTACGGCTTGAAATTAAGATAAACCAAACTCGCGAAATTAAAAGTGTATGCTGGTAAATGATATAATATCAGGTGGTATAATTATTACTTCATGATATTCCAACATCCAAACATGTTTGACTCTTTGCCGAAATTGACTCAAAGTCAATTGTCATCGTTTGTAATTTTGATCCAGCGGCCTGCCGTTTAGGGTAATCTAGGCAATACACTAATTTTATCAATGGTAGATTGTACAGGCAAAAGTAGATAAAATGTTTTAAAAGACTGGAAATTTCCATATTTAGTGTTTTATCAGAAAAAGACAAATTTGCTGCTGTAGCGATTGCCATCTTTGACCTTTGCTTCTTAACATGTCTCTCTAAAATGCTTTTATGGCACAGAGAATTACCTCATCAAGACAGCAGTTGTGGAATATTTGTCATGGACTCAAGATTCAATTTCCTATAAAACTTTTGAAAAACTATAGGAGAAGGGTAAGTTGGTTTATCTCCCATTAAGACTTTATTCTTACAGAGATTTTTCCCAAACCTTCCTTTAAAAACAATCTTGTCTTAGACGTTCCAACAGTAACCAGAAAGAGCCAATAGAGTGTTTTCACATGACGTCACGGCAGCCATGTTGGTGTTCAAAAACAACCAAACGGCGGTCATGTTGGTGTACCAAACCAGACCTGTGGAAGTTCAACATTTTTCTTATGTAAACACTTATGTTCCGACAAATTTTCATTCATGCTGGACACGTGAGTGAATACGCTCTATCCTGTGATGTCCGATATCTTCGGAATCACAGCTTAAACGGTTTTATGTGCATTTTTGCTTTGTCTGGTTTTGTTTTAGTTGTTGTGTTTGTTGTTTTTACCATCCACGAATAAGTCAACTTGGCATGCATGAGTATCATTTTACGCGGAAGTACTGGGTACCATGTCTAAAAATAGCTTCACAACCATTATGTTAAGAATAAAGCCTAAATGGATGAAACTTTCCAACCCTTTATCTTCACTTGTCTGAAGTTACCAAATCAACATTTGGGTATTTGGGTAAATTGACGAAATTATGAAAGTTTTAGTTTCGATCCACTAACAATATCTAAACAAAATTAAAATGTAAAGACGTACCTAAGATCCATATCAAGAGAAAATGTTGTAACTTGCAACAAATCACACAAAAGTATTACGATAACGGATTAATTTATGAATATGAGCATGATCGTAAAAAAATCAAAGTTTCTTCAAAATACTTGCTACAAATTTCCGTCTCCCACCGTTGATCAAAAATTCTAAGAACTAAATTATTGAAGTAACTTTTCTAACTCTTTAGCCCTCCTCGCTTCCGATGGCGTCAGTAGAAAAAGTTCGATCACCTTGTCCGTTAGGCCAGAGAATCGCCTACGTCCGTTACGCCAGCGAATCGCCTGCGCTCCTGAAAATACAATAGGTGTCACAAATTACTGTAGGATGTCTTTATTATGCTCTTTTTGTATTTTGTGGCGGTTTTTAAGAAACAATAATTTCATTCACGCTTGTTGGATATAAAAAGGTTATAGCCCCTCGGTGACACGCTCCTCGTTGGCTACCTACCATCTCATATCCTACGCGCGCTTGTGTGATAATTGTTAGTTGCATGGTTATTCTTAAGCAACTCTTCCTAGATGTGTCTTTTGCTCTCCGACATATCAGTCTTTTACCGCATAATGCCAAAGTACTGCTTGAGTTACACTTACCACTTTGAAACAGTGCCAGTGGTTGATACCTAACTCGTTTCCATATCTTTATTTTATCCGCTCCCATATATTAAATTACACCTACCTCTTAGAAGTGGTACCACAGTGGCAGCTCCCTTAGGTGGTTGATACTCAACTCGAACTCCTCCTGGCTGTGAAGAAAGATCAATCACGTCTACAGGGCGAAGCTGGGTACCCGGCATAAATCCATTAACAGAAGGAAATAATGCATTTTTATGAGCGTCACTTTTCTTCTGCCAATCGTCCCATATTTTGTCGACGAAGCCATGATGAAGAAAGAACTCCGGAGCGGCGGCCGAATCGTCCGAGCACATTGTGCCACCAATTAAGCAATGAACCTCACCATGGAGATCGATTCTGAGCATAACTTCAAAATCAGAGAAGTTACCCACCGGTGTTTGTAAGAGCATTTCCACTGCACCCGAATTAGGGGGCTTGCCATTAAACATCCGTGACAAACAACGTCGTCTAGGTTCTCGTTGAGTTTCCGCCGGAAGTGGTACGAGACTCCATTGGCTCTGTCTAAAAGGACCAGTCTGGACACAGCGCGGACGCTGGCCAACACCATCTCCCCCAAAACCAGTGTTAGCACTGTGCCAAAGATCTTCACGATTTGCTGTGCTAAATGGATTACTGGAAACTAGACTCCAATCCCAGTATGCTACGGTAAACTTGCAGTTGACCCGGCGAAGGAGGTTTTCGTAGAGCAAAATAAAATATCGATACCACGGGAGAAAGTGAGTGTTCTTGTGAATTCCTGAGTGGAACAGCATCTTGTGATCATTAATTAGTTTGTCATAGTCTGCCTTGAATCTCGGATCAGTGGAAGCTGTTTTTATAACTTTGATATAACGCTCTCGCTCGGTAAAAGTCATGGATGTGAATTCTCTTCTTATCCTGATGCAGTCCACCAAGCGCCCGCCGACACAGCTACATCTCTGACCGCAGCTATCAAATGCATTACTTCCTTCTTGGCAAACTAAATTGGAGAGAAATATCAACTAAGACGAAATAGTAATGAAATTCTGTAATCCATCATTCATTAAGCAACTGCCTTGATTTTGTTGAATGTTAAAACTCCAGATATTTAAGTTTTCTTTCATTTGATTTCTCTTTGCTTTGTTTTGTTTTTCCTGTTCTTTTTAAGGCTGTTGCTTTTTTGCATGGTTTCTTTGTTTGTTTACTTGTTTTTTCCTTGTTTTTTTTTCTTTATTTGCTTTTCTTCGCCTGGTTTTGTTTTTCCTTGTCTGAATTGTGATATTTCATTAACATTTGTTAACGCTCGCCGTTTTTAAGCTTCAACGACACATCAGATTACTATTCGACTTGACAAAACGACAGAGCAGAAAAAGGGTTTAAAAATCTCGTTAAAGTACTCTATATTTGTTTGTTCATTTGTTCCGCTGTCAATTTATTGCTTTGATACACTTAGGAAACTTAGTGACATACCAGGGCATCCATTAGTATTGCAAGCTCGAGACTGTAAATTATTCCCTGGGCAACCAGCACCACCATATTTTGAAAGACGGTTGGTACAAACTCGTGAGCGTGTTTGAACGCCGCCACCACATGTGACACTGCAACTTCCCAGACTCCCCAATTTGACCAACCACTTTTGACTGTGAAAACATTACAAGAAGCTTAATATTTCAATAGAAATGCACATAAAACGAGTCAAAATCATAGCGTTTACTTCTTTGTTTACTGCTTTTATTCAGCTATGAGTCAAATATGAAGTACCTGGCCTTTGAGCGAACATATGCAGTTACGCAACGCGTTTAGCCCAATCGCGTTTTTGGTTTTTTTTTTTTTTGGATGCGGTTTATAAAAACCTATCATTTATCTAATATAATAACCCAAGTTATTCTCGCATTTTGATTGATTCTTACCTATGATCTAATAGAGGACAGACGCACGATTGAAGTCTTCATCAGAAAGCTTTATCCTCTCTCTTTTAAATACCGAAAAGTTTTGAGATAATATTTTAAGCGACTGGGCGGAAGATAAGGTACAAAAAAGTCTTTTCAAGGCATTCAACAGCTACAAGAAGCAGGAAGAAAAAAGAAAAAGTCCTTTCTCTAGTTTAGAAAATGGCTCAGAAGTAATACTAGAGCAGTCTCACTCGGCAGTCGAGGGACACTAAACTGACCAAACCCAAAAATGGTCTTGAAATTACTCTAAGGTAAGAAACCATTGCTTTAGTAAATGTTTTGAACCCAGGAGTATCAGTAGTTTCTATTGTGTGATCGTCTGGGTGAGTGTAGTTCTGAAAAGAACTGTTGTTGGTGACTGACGTTTTGACAACCTGAGCGGAAGTCATCTTCAGAGTCAAGTGAATAGTGTTTGTCAGTCGATGATGTCATAAGTCTGGTCCGTTGAAAGCGATTGGTCAGTTAAGCCATGATGGTATTGGCTGAAAGACTCGTGTTCAGTTTGTCAATAGTCATTGGTTGGTTTCGATCCGTCTTTTGTTAGTCAAAGTAGCCGGTTTGAGGTCCGCCTATCACGGTTAGTCAAAATTACGTCGAATAATGTTAATAAAAATTGAACTGGAAAAGCGATAAAGTTTGAAGGAGATTTTTCATCATCTTTATATTAAAAAAAAAATTGAAAATGTTATTCACTGGAAATAATGTCTGTGATTGTCAAGGAATTACCATTTATAAGAAGATTTAGAAACCAAATTAGTCAATTAAACTAGCTGAAACATTTCGCTTGTAGACTATTAAAAAAGAAACATATTCAGCTTTTATGACAATCAATAACATGGGATCTATAGGGCTCGATTCCTGTCGGGGACTCAGATTTTTTCTTTGTCACACGCTCGTGTCATGTTGATCAGTTCACTCTTCACACTTTCGTCACAATCTTTATTCACTGTTATCATTATTGTGTCAATGTGAAAATGTTTTAGGTCATTGCCATTGGTATATTTGTAGCTAATAACTTGTTTCTGCAGGCAATATTAACCTCTTACTAACCTAGCTAGCTCGGGCCGTGCTGGGGAATATTGGCCCTCGATCGTTTTTGTACAAAAACGATCGAGGGCCAATATTCCCCAGCAAGGCTCGAGCTAGCTAGGTTACTAAGAGGTTAGTATTGCCTGCACTTGGGCCATGCTTGTTTTGAATTTGCCGGCTTTCGAAGACAAAAAATACACAGCCAATGACCGTTTCCGTGGAAACGGTCCGTCTGGCGAAATCCTGACCAAGAGAGAACCAATCAGAACGCTTGGATTTACCTAGCCATGTGATAATATTTTTTAATATATTACAAGAATTCCTAGAGACTTAAAAAGTGATGTTTGATTCTCGATTCAATAAATCTTAGAGACTTGAATGTGCTTCCTAATTCGCACTTGATTAAAAGAATCTGTGACCAATTGGAAACTGTTTCTCTTTCACCAAATAAGTTTTTTCAGCCTTTTAGCTATTGGGACTTTAGAACTTATATTGATAAAGTATATCATAATTATGGGAATACGAAACAGCCCTTGAAAAATCGTACAGA
Source organism: Platygyra sinensis (assembly GCA_019787425.1). Lineage (NCBI taxonomy): Eukaryota > Metazoa > Cnidaria > Anthozoa > Scleractinia > Merulinidae > Platygyra > Platygyra sinensis. Next base: position 4,091 of record JAHPZR010032635.1, on the reverse strand, counting down.
CAGAGTATTGGTTTGAAAAAAAAAACATCTATATCTATATTTATATTTGTATCTTTTTATGCCTAAATATATGTCTAACATATTTTTATTAAATTTACTTCAACACTGTACATGTCGTCTTTAATCACTTTCATTTTACCTTATTCTGAAAAGCCTAAGTGATTTTGGGTGTGTGATGTATGAAGTGTATTTACAGTGAAATCTGTATTACCTTGACCCCGCACACCAGCTTGATATCCCAAATTTTCCTCCCACATTTACTGTAAAATAAACCTGCATTAAGCGGACTCCTCCGTTAAGCTGACGGGGGCACAAATAATAAGCCATTTTGTTGCCCAAAACCTGCAATAAGCCGGCAGACACTTCCCGGGCATATTACTTCTAAAGGTTCAGCTGAGACTCCTTTAACATTAATATTGTTCAGCGATGTCGTTTTAAAGTTAAGTGATTATTCCAGGTTGATGCATTGGCTGATTGGACATTGTCCTATGTGCAGTCTTTGATCTCCCACTATGTTACATTGTGTTACAAAGGGGTTAATAATTAGCTATTATTGCCCAACATATTAGAATCTGTTTTGAGCGGACACCCTATATCAAGCGGAAACTAATGAAAGTTCCAAGGGTGTCCGCTTAATACGGTTTCGCTGTATGCACCAGTGATATGTATGGGTTATTGACCAAGTGTGAGGTCAAGATGGCTGGATATTGGCCAAGTTCTTTTTTTGCGTGTTTATGGACCTCGACTTCGTCTCGGTCCATAAACTCGCAAAAAAAAGAACGAGGCCAATATCCAGCCATCTTGACCGAACAAACTTGGTCAATAAAGGATTTATTATATGGCTTTTGATGAAATTTTGCTTTCGGGATGCAGCGGGTAGTCTCGAGCGGGCAAGATGGCTCCATCTTGCCCGCTCGGGTAGCCAATCACAGCGCGCGATTTGGTTCATCTTGCCTGCTCACGGAGCTAGCCATATAATAAGCTTCGGTTATTGTATTTAACCATCTGTAGCTTAGAAACATCGTGAATTCTGACTTACCTTTTGACTTTTTAATTTTGTAAACAGAAATTAGACGACGTGAACCACCGAGTCCAGAGAAACACACGTGCCGTTTAAATTTCCTTTCGCTGAATATTGAAAGTCCGTTCGGTCCCCAGGAACATTGACCTTTGTTTTTGATAGCAAAGTAGGCGTATTTCCTTTTGACGGCTTCTCGTGCACATGTTTGAATTACGTGATCCATTCCAAGTGTTTTTGCCGAATTAATTTTTTTCTTGTTACGAAAGTATATGTTATAGAATAGCGGCTTGTAGCGCTGTTCTTTGTAGCATCCTCTGTACGATACAAGGACTTTACCTAGATGAATAAAACACGTAGTTTTAATCTTAATTTATTCAGGGGAAGAATCTAAACAAAATACTCTCACAAACACATACAAATATAAAGCTGCAAAAATTAACTGCTTTACAAGATTGGCGAATGAGAGCTCAAAAGAGAAAAGTTGGCTTTTAAGTTTGTTTAAAATCCCTCGGAGGTATATTGTCCAAGATCCCATGATCCTAAGGCAGTGAATTCCCTAAAGCTCTGCACCAAGTACACTGTTTAAGGCTTCGGTGATATAGGTTTGGTAATCCGACCAGTTTTATAGACAAAAAGGAGCATCGTAGAAATACAATAGCAAGAAATTATGTACACTAAACGTTAACACTTGACAACCATAATGGCTCTTGTTTATTACAGTTATAGATCATTTTTCCCGCTAAGTGCGTCATAGTGGAGAAAAGCTAGCATCATAGCTTAATTTGGTTATGACATAAAATTAAACAGCACGATCTTAAAATTTTTCTGAAGTTTTTCATTTAACTGATTCTTTACGCCGACCCAAACTCATTTTAGAATGAAAGTCAGCTTCAGTAATAACAAACGACGTTTCGAAGACTTCATGTGATCCTTGTCGAGTTCATATTAAATACTAGAATTTGTTATGTATAGAGAATGATACCTGGGTGGTGGTAGATATGGAGTTTCTCTTCTCGGTTTAACTTTACATTTCACTCGTTCGCTACGCTCATTGCTGAAATGCAACGTTGAACACGAGAAGGGAAATTCCATATCTACAAGCAGCCATGTATTACTTTGTCTATTCTATAAACATATATCAATGACGGCTTTAATTTTTTGACGATTTTCCCAAGATTTCCGAACACTTTCCGAAGATTTGCGAAGATTTCCTAAAAGCTGTCCGAAGTCCAGACAAACGTTTTTCGAACATTTTCCGAAAACTTCCGAAGATTACCAACGATTTGAGAGGAAGAATCGATATTTCGATCCTACAGCGCTATATCTAGGTACCTATTAAGGTGGTCTAACACAGGCTTTGCGCTCGCTCTTGTTGATCCGATTCAGCGCGCGCACAAGGATTACAAATAAACAAACTTGCCGCCGATCCAGCGATCATTTTATTTGCTTTATGCCCGCACTTTCTGAGCTCTTTTTGTTCACCATTGAACGCAGTGTATTGATAGCTTTAGCCTTTTATTACAAAGGTATGTTAGAAAAGGTATGGGTGCAAAGGTATGAAAATGTAGGGTGAGTTCTTTAAAGAACTCAGCGATTCCCAGATTTTTCTTTATAGCCGAAAGGACTCAGTTAAATGCAGCGCATGCTGTAGTTCGTAAAAAATTGCGATTAAATGCGAAATACCTTTCTCGGAAATACGCCTATTTGTCGTGTAACACTCGTTAAAATTTCACGAAATCTGCCACGAAACTAATTTAGGGAATAAGTAACTGAAGCATTGAAAAATAGTGAACTTTAACAGTTAGAGGAAATTTTAGATATTTAATAAGGGATAATAAAGAATCTATGTCAGATCCTAGTTTATAGAAGAGACTAGTTATGAAGCCCTTCAAACATCAAAGGAGCAAACAAAGATGCCAAGATCTTTTGTTGGAAGATCCAAAACCCTGCACAACCTCTTGTTTTTCACTCAAACACTATGCATGAGTTACGTAACCGACTCAGTACGGAGTAAACAACTGTTGTGTTTTTGTGCAGGACCACCGTGGCCACCGACGAGTCTTGTTCAAGCGCCAAAACCTTGGCGATCCACAAAGAGAAATTCAATGTTCTGCTAAGCGGTGACGAACCCAACGATCTGTCCAACATCGCAAAGCACTTAAAAACCTTCACTGGGTTAGCAGAAATCGCTAAGAATAAAGGCCTTGGAGAAAAACCCGAGGTCATGATTGTCGTCATGACCCTGCCATACCGAGGTACAAAAAGCGATTTCTTTTTTGCAGGAACCTTCACTGAAAACAGGCGTAAATTCAAAATATCAGTCGAAGGGGCCAATCTACACCTTACATTTATTATCTTTTGTAGTAATTAGACTTTTTAATGTATTTCTCTTTGAAAGAAAAACGGGATTTGGGAAGAAATTGTGCGGGATGCTGGATTCTCGTGAAAAAGGAGCGGGAATGCGGAATCAGGACCCCCTTCCAGACCCTCTTTGATGAGATAATGCCGTGCTAAATAACGATATTGCTGCTCATCGTGTGAGTGTGAAAACACTGTGTACAGCCTGTAGGTCTCTTTTGTCTACTATTTGGTAGACAGAAATTGTCTGGTAGCACTTCAATGGAAATAACCGTATGTCCACTTTCGAGTGGACTAACTTGGACAATTCAGTGTCTCAAATATAACATATCCTTGGAAGGTCGCTAGAAATGTCTTTTACTTTTCGATGAAAAGTGATTATAATAACATTTTTGAGAACCGCGGAGACTTCTGTGGTTGGCGATCTTCGTATCACTCAAGGCTCACACGTATATATCTTGCTTAGGTTCTTAGTTTCCACAAATAAAATTACAACCATTTGGATACTTGGTTAACAAAGATTTTGACGATTTTACTTACTTCTCCGTTTTCTTCTTAGTTTTCCTTTCGATTGAGAAGATATATCAAACACTTGAGACAGTGTTCCATCGGCTATCCAAACACCTCGCATTTCGTCAAAAATACTCCGCTGCGCGTCGTATTCTGAACTCTCCTCTAAGTCTTTGGATGTTCGAGGAAACACTTTCTCCTG
>JAHPZR010032632.1:0-17732 GCA_019787425.1 Platygyra sinensis | reverse complement strand
AGGGGCATGGGTCTATTCCTGGGTTGACGTCACAGACTGACCTGCATCGTATTAAAGTCTTTGTAAACACGCATGCAAAGAAGTTTGTGACATCAACCCATTAATAGACCCATTCCCCTTACTTGCTCGGTCGTGGAACAGATGATGGCCAGGTTTCTTAACTTTTACCGCCTGTAAAAAGTCAAGATTGGGGCTAAAAAGGGCAAAAAGGCGCACTACGCTTCAAACAGGTGCAAAGAGTTATTTAACCGAAAAAAATATTTTGGGGTTAGGTGCACTTTACAGATCTTTCGAAGTTCTGGAGTAAATCTCTTCACCGGAAGATATATATATGTTATTGGCCGGCTGGGAGGTCCGTATAGGGAAAAACTGTGACCGAGGTCTTGAAAATGCTGCCCGAGGCCGCAGGCCGAGGGCAGCATTTTCAAGCCCGAGGTCACAGTTTTTCCCTATACGGACCGACCCTGAGCCGGCCAATAACATTTTTATCTTTTTTTTCTTGCCGTATAAAACTGACTTACACGTGCGTTTGTTTAAGTAACTTTGCCATTGAATCGGCTTACGCGCCGTCTACAAACCATTCGCAAAAAATCTAACGAGCGAAGAACGAGTAAATCAGATACTATACGAAGAAAGATGTATTAAAGAACAAAATTATTTCGAACTACTTTATGTTAGTGCATTTAGTTCCCTAGTTAAGGTCTCCAAAATTGTTTTCCAGGTGTGAATTTTTGTTCAAAGTTTGAAGTTGTACTACAAAAACAGTTTTGTCGATCATTGCGAATCACTCGACTGAATTAGACTTTTCTACCGTAAATTGAGTAGCAGATAACAAGAAAATTCGTTAAGTGTACTCCACAGCAATTCTCTGAAGTACAGCAACGATTAGAGAGGGAAACTCGACTGAAATTGACTCAGTTTTTACTTAAAATTGTACAGAGAGACACACAGGATTACGCGCCATTACAGCGCCGAGCAACAAACCAAACAAACTCTCAGAACTTCAAAAACTTCAATTGAATTTACTTACAGTAACTTTCCTTGCCATCTAAAGGTGAATAGAGGTAAACTTGCGTTAATTAATCGTGCTTGGAAGTGAAAAAGGGCGAAAGATTGACGATAACCGCTAATTCATTCACGAAAATAGATCAACTCGATGGATTCCGCCCGCTGTAGCGGTCCGTATGAGAGAATTCCGCCCGCTCCAGGAACCAATCAGATTGCAGGATTTGTTGAATTCCGCCCGCGCACGAGCCGAAAAAAAGATAAAATACGCGAATTACGGAAATTAATAGTAGAGAGGTTAAGCATGACGTTTACGGCAAACGGCAAACGGCAAAAATGAAACTTTTGCCGTCTGTCTTCAGCTCTCTGTCCAGTACAATCAAAATATTTGTATTTGCAGTAAATAGTAAGAGATACTTTTCTATTTTGGTATGATTTATTTAAGGATTACAAGAAAAGAATAGAAAATCAGAGGCGACCTTTGCCGTTCGCCGTCTGCAGTAAACGTCATGCTTAAACTCTCTAATAATGCCGTGTGACACTACATTTTTCGGGGGTGTATGTTGCGAAAGTAATGCGATAGCGATATTAGCAAAAAAAAATCACAGAATGCGATGAAACCCGACTAAAATAATGTCTTTTCTCGCAACTTACACTCACACATAAAAAACTTTTTGTTAAGGCAGCTCAAGGCGAGGCAATCTGTGGGCTGGAGTGGACCTAAAACAATACTAGAACAGAAACTTGTTAAAAATCCCATCTGGTAAGAGGCTGATTACTTGACTATTTATAAAGCACGGAAGCATTCAAAGTGTGTCCTGATCCCAATCAATCTGTTAACAGGGAAGAGGATTTCAATTCGGGACCTCAGGAATACAGATCAAGCACCCTTAATCACTAGGCCATGCTGCCTCCATTGCACTACACGCGCACACTGGATGTGCACAGAAAAAAACTGCAAAAGAATAAAACAATCGACTTAGAGAAATGACCTATTAAAGGTACTGGCCAGGCCGTGGGCTGGTGTTGGAGTGCGTCACTTGCTTTTTGTTGTTGTTCTTAATTAGTACCTTCTTCTTCAAAGCACTGGGTGTGAAAAATTTATAATACAAATATGCAAGGGTATACAGAGGTATACAAGGGTATAAAAGAGTTTACACGGGTATACACAGGTATACAGGAGAATACATGGGTTTACAAGGGTATATGAATAGTCTCCATTTGGCCCCGAAAATATGCTGGGATATTTTGTCCGCGGACATGATCTGTTCCGAGAAGCGAGCAGTTTTCCGAGAGCGTAGCTGGAGAAAAACTGTGAGCTTCGAGAAACAGATAATGTCCAAGGAAAATATCCGAGCATATTTTCGCCCCAAATGGAGACTATCGTGTTTATTATCATTCAAATCTTTTACGCAACACGCACAGTTTTGAAAATTGGGATATATTTAGTAAATAAACCCCTTCAGGCGGCTGGTATGTCGGCTGATAATGTCCACGGCTGAGAGATTGTCCGAAAAATGAACATTTGGCCGAGAAGCGAAGCTTCGAGGGCAAAGGTGAAATTTTGAGGACGGCCTCTCAGCCAAGGACATTATCAGCCGACATACCAGCAAGCCAGAAAGGGGTTTATTTATTTTATAACCCTCCCATTAATTTTCATTTCGCAATAAACCGTGCGTAAACATGGTAAAAAAGCCATTGGTGATCTGATGGCGAATGCGCGTGATTGACGTGAGGGACCAAAGTAAATTTGATTGGTTTAAGTAACTTTATTTCATCATCATCATCATCATTTATTTGCCTTTTTAAAAGTATAACAAATTAAAAATACAGCATCATGATATAGGTTGTTAGGCGAGGAGACCTCTGGCCACCTCGACATCACAATATTAAATGAGATAAAGGCTGCGTAGGAGTGCGGCAAAAACTAACTCGGAAACTGTTTTAATAAAAACTCTAGCACTTTGTTCTTAAAGGTAGAAAAGCTTGACAAATTGGTAATAGAGGCAGGAAGACAGTTCCAGACCCTAGGTCCTTTGTAAAGAATTGTGAATTTCTTGATGTTCGTGCGACAGGAATACACACGATAATTACCGGCTGTTCTCGTGTCATATCTATGGACTTGACTGTTTGTCATAAACAGATTGAGGAAAAAGTAGAGGCAGTAGATTATTGTGGTAGCGGAACATGAATTTAGCGATATCAAGCGTATTGATTTGGAAGATGTCTAAAATTTTCAGTTTGGAAAATAGAGGAGCAGCATGTGCTCGATAGTCTGAATTTGTAACAGCTCGCACAGCCCGCTTTTGTAGATAATAAATTTTTTTTAAGTTAGATACGTAAGTGGACGACCACGCAGAGATACAATAAGTAATATATGGATAAACTAATATATGATACAGCATAAGTTTGGTCTTACAGGATAAGTAGAAACGCGTCCTGGATAAAATACCTTCTGATTTAGCGATTTGTTTACAGACAAAGTTTATGTGATATTTCCAAGTAAGGTGTTCGTCTAGGTATACCCCAGGAAATTTAGTTGCACTGCTTTGAGTTAGAGGTTGACCTCCAAAGGAGAGAGAAAAACTGTGATTGACTTTCCTCTGACTCGGACGAAATATCACATAATTTGTCTTTTGGACATTAATCGAGAACTTATTGCATCTTAACCAAACACCAATATTTAATAACTCGTTATTAAGCACATTCTCCAAGTAGATGGGATTAGAGTGTGAGAAAAAGATACTAGAGTCGTCAGCAAAAAGCAGAGGCTCAGTTTCACACTTAATGGTCTGCGTAGAAGAACATGTTTGATTGATTTGGACAAATTACCGGCGGTAAGAAAAGTCCTGAGCTTTTAATCCACTACAGAGCCACATCACGGAAACCATAGTGCTCCAGCTTGGTAAATAGAATTTGATGGTCAAGAGTCTCAAAAGCTTTGGAGAGATCTAGGAAAACACCTACAGTAGTTTCACGCTGGTCAATTGCCGAAGAGATTCTATTTATCAGATGAATTAGAGCATGGGACGTTGAATAGTTTTTCCGAAATCCAAACTGGCAGTGGTATAGTCAGGAGCCATAATCAGGGACGGAGACCGTAAGCGCGCGCCATTTGTACTATTGAGGCTGGCCCTATGATATGGGACAATTTTTCTATTTTTAGAACAAATTGCGCCATCGCCTGCGGCACGCACGCGTACATTGCTGCGAGGATTTTCGCGGATGTTGCGCAAGGGAAATGGCGTCCGAAATTCCCGAAATCGTTGATGCTTTTACGCTTTTGGCCCACATCTCAATGCCTTTATGGCTGTTGGAATTTTGCTTAAGTATTTTCACCATAAGTTGCTCCAGTTTGAGTGAAGACAGTGCCGAATTTAAGTATGTCCCGCTTTATATCGCTGATCAAGTTGAGTTCCGCTGCTCCTTTTACAAGAACTTCACATTACTCCAATCTATATTTCACATATGAAGAAGATTGACAGCTTTTCCATGACACAAAAAAAGAAACTAGTTGGATATGTTTGGATATAGCAGCGTCTAGGCCCAATAAGTGACAACAGGTTTATGTCCGTAGATACTGCTTAGTTTTGTTTGAGTAAAAATCCAAAAAATTGTCTGTTGTCGATGAATAAGAGCGCCCGCTGATGCGTGTTTTGCACAGCCAGTAAAACATGACAAATTGGACTTCGCACTTTGGTGTGAAAACGTACATCGAACTCACATAATATCTCTAGTTTTTGAATATGTTTAAGGTTGATTAACGTTTGAGAACATATTAAAAGCTTGGCTGAAAATATGTGAATAGCGAAAATATTTGTTTACAAACATTGTTTTTGATATTTAAATGTTGAAAACGTTAAACAAAAGAACTCTTTTTTTCTCCAGCCAATAGTTCTCTGGTTGGCATATTAATAACAATGGGTGACGTCACTGATATCTTCGCTATACAGCAGAAATAATCAGAAAAGATGCGATGGCGCTTTTAGCTAATCAACTCGAATAAAGATCTCGATTGAGTCAGAACTCCTTGTCTATTTTATTTTCGCAGTGTAAAGTTTCACTATGTGAAAGAAACACACATGATGTTAGTAGCCTTTTGGTGAACGTTGGTGAAAATTGTTGTAGTATCTCGGCACAAAAGACAACGAAACAAAATTTTTTCACGATTTGTTGACAATCTGAAAACACCGACTCGGACTTGAAATTGCACGCGCTGCACTATGCATTGTTTGGCAAACTCACAAATTAACTCGATACCGGACTAAACAGTTTTCTTACAGAACTTTTCTCTACAAAACAAACACAAAAGTTTACGGGAACTAGCAGTCGAGCGGATTTTATTCATTCACAGCGCGAAATTAAAGAAATTCTCGACCCTGAAAAACGCACCTTTTCCATTAAATCAGAGCATAAAAATGCACAGAAGAGCCCTGGTTCTTTTTCTCTGCCTTATTCCCTGCCATTTCTATGAAAAATCGGCAAGAGAATCTCACAACTCCCGCCATTTGATCACGCAACGTGACAACATTCACGCGAGGGCCCACGACACGTGCGTGGATAAGCGCGGATATATGACGTCAGGATGGCGCAATTTGTTCTAAAAATAGAAAAATTGTCCCATATCATGGGTCTGCGCGCATCCCAAGACTTAAGCCCTGGTCAAACGGCGCGTGATAGTCGATGATAGTTGATTTCCCCTAACTATCATCAACTATCACCAACTATCATTCACATGGTCAAACGGCCAAAGAAGATCGTGATAGTTGACGATAGTTCACCGGCAGTCGCGCAAGCAAAGTCACGAGAGCAGCGAGTTCCAAGCTCTTTCTGCGTAAAAATGTGAATACTAAATGGCGTCCCGTAAGACAAACTTGTAAAAGTATGAATTTTTGGCGACGTAAGAGGGCGGCCGCATGTTTTCTGACCGCTATCGGGCCAGTGATTACCAAAACAGCTGACCGAAAAACTATCATGAACTATCATGCGCGCGGTCAAACGAGAAAAACTATCATCGACTATCATGAAGAATTTGAACAAGCTCAAACTGAATGATAGTTGATGATAGTCAATGATAGTGCATGATAGTTGGTGGTCAAACGGAAGCGCGCGCTTAACTATCATCGACTATCATGAGCCGTTTGACCAGGGCTTTACGGTCTCCGTCCCTGATTATGGCTCCTGGTATAGTTTATTATATTGCTCGGCGAATTCAGTTATGCGGTTATACATCACTTTTTCAAAAAATTTTGAAAAGTTGGACAACAAAGAAATAGGTCTGTAGTCTGTAAAAATTAAAGAACTGACAGAGGAATTAACGTCGCGTATTGCACCAGCTAAGTTGGGACCAATGTTAGTAAAATATTTACAGAATGTAAGTTTCCTCGGGATCCGTTATTGTTTTACCCTCAGATTCAAATGATGAGGGGAAAGATGCTCTACGTTTACGTTTATTTATAACCTCATTAAGCAATTTCCAAGTTGTTCTTAGGTCATTTTTGGCGCTTTCAAACTTAGCATCATAATATTTACGTTTGGCGAGACGAATTAAATGATTCAGTTTGTTTTTGTGGGATTTATAGATTCGCTCATTGGACAAAGAGGGTGATCTAATAATTTTTTTGTGCAGTTGGTTTTTGTTGTTAATAAATTTTAAAAGTCTAAGGCTGATCCAAGGGGAGCTGCGGTTTTTCAGTGGCTTGCTTTTAATGGCCTTTAAAGGGAAGCAGGTATTATAGATTCTCGAGTATTTGTCTATACAATTATTGTAAGCCATATTGGGATCTTCGTCGAGAAGTGAGGACCAGTTTGTATTTGAAACGTTTTCGTTGAATTTGCGCAAATTTTCGTCAGTAAACTTGCGTGTAAATGCTTTATTATCTCCATCGCGCGTAAAGGTTTGGCCAGAAAAATAAGCGAAAACCGGCAGGTGATCGAATAATTCGTTTAGGACAACAATATTTCCACTGTGATTGGACCAAATTTGACAAGCAGTCATATGAAATTAATTCTCGTAACGCCCCTTGGATCAAAACCTCGAAAACTTGGCGCAATTGGTTCATATATTCCGACGTACTGTTCATAAACTTGACTAGAAAGAAATGTATTTCAGTCTCAGAATGTGTAAAATCTGTCGCACTTGAAGGTGGATTAATTTTTCGTCGCTCTCTCGCTTGAGATGAAGTACTTCAGCCGGTTGTTGTTGTTTTGAGCTAAAGATCACCGGGTTTCATCTCTAGGGCGTCATTGTGCGGTCGGGCAACTGTCTGGTGGTGTTCCATAACCCTTTTTTTTTCCCTTTCAACCTCTCTTTAAACTCTCAAAGGACCCTCCTCGTGTTTAGATGAGGCTCTTATATCACGGAAAAAGTGCTCTATTGCTTAAATACACAATAGATTCCTGGTCTTACATAACTTCATCTACATGGCCTTTTTTGAATGTGATCTCAGCCCTTTGACTATTTTGGGTCTATTTCTGGTGTAATAGTGTGTCTTTTGATCTAAACTTCACCCCTGAATGAATGTGAACTTTATTTAAGACAGGGTGGCCCAATCGGCTACGGGGCTGTTGTCCTGAGGGGCCCTGTTTACACCTAAAATCATTATAGCAATAAAATGAATAACAGTGAGCACTTGTGATCTGAAAACTTATGGTCTAAGAAAAAACTACAATATATATGAGTCTAATAAAACACATTAGGCTAAAAAATTACAAGATAGCATTCAGAAGCATTGAAGGCAAACAGCGCTAATTGGCCGAGATATGTGATTTGCGCTTTCATTAAATGTCCCTCACCTTGCTAATATGCTTAACTGACCCATGCGGTTTGTTTTACTGATGTCGTGTGATGTGACCGAGGGCGGCAGTTATTTTTCAGGTAGTGCCACTTCTCCCATTTTCGTGCTAAAGACGCTACTGTGACTGCGATTCTTTTGGAATTACTCCTACGTCGAATCAACAAATATCATCTGTTTTCAAATTAAACTACAACTAATGTGTATGCCAGGATCAAATAAAGAAGGGAGGATATTGTTTCTCCCTAGCGGCCTGTTTGAACAATCTCCCGAGTTAGTGGCAATAAAACATGTCAAATCGTAAATAATAATAATTTGTGACAGAGAAACCAGGGAAGTGCTCAAATAGCGATGCAGACTCCATGGCATTTAATGAAAGCGCAAATCACATATCTCGGCCAATTAGCGCTGTTTGCCGTCAATGCTTCTCGTTGAAGTTGTATTGATTGATATCATGGTGTATTAATTTCGAATAGTTATTAAAACAGCAAAAGATGGCAACACAATGAGAAAGTGGTATTCCGTGACTATTTGATAATTATATTAGTTCTTGTTTATCGATAAAATAAAATTGGGTTTTGAGTACAACAAAATCGTTGAAATGTCTTCCATTTTTTCATCAGATATTTATTACCCTTCCATTAAACCCCAGCGGTGAAAAACAAAGTAGTAAGCGCAGGTTCCGTGCGCCTTTTTCGAAGAAAACATGAAAGGGTGTCATCGCTAGGACAAACACAAAGTATCCAGTTACAAAGTTGGCGTGAAAAAGTGAAAAATTGTCACGTTTGCTGCTTCAATGTACAAAGTGTAATGTGAAATGAACGAAAATCGGACGTAAAACAACCAGAGTAAAATTTTTATACGGCAGTTACGACAAACAGTAAATGCAAAGTTGTGTTTGGAGCCTTACGGACCCTCGTTAGTGCCGAATACACGCGTGCGTGGCCGCTTCATATTGGGGATTTACACTTTTCTTACCATTAGGCGCGGACTTTTTCTCTCTGGTGCGACTTTTTTTTCTCTGGCGCGACTTTTTTTCGCGCGGCGCGACTTTTTTTCGCTGGCAAGACTTTGTAGACCACTGCATAGATTTATTGGGGGCTCAAGTTTACGAAAGCACATGTTCCTTGTGGAGCAAGATGGCTGACTCGACAGTAGGCTCTTACTGATAGTGCTCGTAAAAAAGAGTCCATTAAATGCTTAAAGCAGTGCTTGTTATTTTGCCAAAAAAAGTGCTAAAATAAGGCTAATTTGCTGCCGCAGCGAGTGAGCCTGAAGCGAACGAGGCGAGGCAGCTCTCTAATCAGCAGAAGATTACATTATAGGGGACTTGCAATCACTTTTTTCGTTACTAAACGCAAGGAATGTGTGGTTATGCCAGGGCACGAAAGTAAGAAAAATTCTCAATTGCAATTTGCGAGTAATTCCTAAAATTTAGTCGCAAGTTTCGTAAAATTTTAGTACAGCAAAATAATACTAACCCCAAACCACAAAATAATAAAAGGGTTATGGAACACCACCAGACAGTTGCCCGACCGCACAATGACGCCCTAGAGATGAAACCCGGTGATCTTTAGCTCAAAACAACAACAACCGGCTGAAGTACTTCATCTCAAGCGAGAGAGCGACGAAAAATTAATCCACCTTCAAGTGCGACAGATTTTACACATTCTGAGACTGAAATACATTTCTTTCTAGTCAAGTTTATGAACAGTACGTCGGAATATATGAACCAATTGCGCCAAGTTTTCGAGGTTTTGATCCAAGGGGCGTTACGAGAATTAATTTCATATGACTGCTTGTCAAATTTGGTCCAATCACAGTGGAAATATTGTTGTCCTAAACGAATTATTCGATCACCTGCCGGTTTTCGCTTATTTTTCTGGCCAAACCTTTACGCGCGATGGAGATAATAAAGCATTTACACGCAAGTTTACTGACGAAAATTTGCGCAAATTCAACGAAAACGTTTCAAATACAAACTGGTCCTCACTTCTCGACGAAGATCCCAATATGGCTTACAATAATTGTATAGACAAATACTCGAGAATCTATAATACCTGCTTCCCTTTAAAGGCCATTAAAAGCAAGCCACTGAAAAACCGCAGCTCCCCTTGGATCAGCCTTAGACTTTTAAAATTTATTAACAACAAAAACCAACTGCACAAAAAAATTATTAGATCACCCTCTTTGTCCAATGAGCGAATCTATAAATCCCACAAAAACAAACTGAATCATTTAATTCGTCTCGCCAAACGTAAATATTATGATGCTAAGTTTGAAAGCGCCAAAAATGACCTAAGAACAACTTGGAAATTGCTTAATGAGGTTATAAATAAACGTAAACGTAGAGCATCTTTCCCCTCATCATTTGAATCTGAGGGTAAAACAATAACGGATCCCGAGGAAACTTACATTCTGTAAATATTTTACTAACATTGGTCCCAACTTAGCTGGTGCAATACGCGACGTTAATTCCTCTGTCAGTTCTTTAATTTTTACAGACTACAGACCTATTTCTTTGTTGTCCAACTTTTCAAAATTTTTTGAAAAAGTGATGTATAACCGCATAACTGAATTCGCCGAGCAATATAATAAACTATACCAGGAGCCATAATCAGGGACGGAGACCGTAAAGCCCTGGTCAAACGGCTCATGATAGTCGATGATAGTTAAGCGCGCGCTTCCGTTTGACCACCAACTATCATGCACTATCATTGACTATCATCAACTATCATTCAGTTTGAGCTTGTTCAAATTCTTCATGATAGTCGATGATAGTTTTTCTCGTTTGACCGCGCGCATGATAGTTCATGATAGTTTTTCGGTCAGCTGTTTTGGTAATCACTGGCCCGATAGCGGTCAGAAAACATGCGGCCGCCCTCTTACGTCGCCAAAAATTCATACTTTTACAAGTTTGTCTTACGGGACGCCATTTAGTATTCACATTTTTACGCAGAAAGAGCTTGGAACTCGCTGCTCTCGTGACTTTGCTTGCGCGACTGCCGGTGAACTATCGTCAACTATCACGATCTTCTTTGGCCGTTTGACCATGTGAATGATAGTTGGTGATAGTTGATGATAGTTAGGGGAAATCAACTATCATCGACTATCACGCGCCGTTTGACCAGGGCTTAAGTCTTGGGATGCGCGCAGACCCATGATATGGGACAATTTTTCTATTTTTAGAACAAATTGCGCCATCCTGACGTCATATATCCGCGCTTATCCACGCACGTGTCGTGGGCCCTCGCGTGAATGTTGTCACGTTGCGTGATCAAATGGCGGGAGTTGTGAGATTCTCTTGCCGATTTTTCATAGAAATGGCAGGGAATAAGGCAGAGAAAAAGAACCAGGGCTCTTCTGTGCATTTTTATGCTCTGATTTAATGGAAAAGGTGCGTTTTTCAGGGTCGAGAATTTCTTTAATTTCGCGCTGTGAATGAATAAAATCCGCTCGACTGCTAGTTCCCGTAAACTTTTGTGTTTGTTTTGTAGAGAAAAGTTCTGTAAGAAAACTGTTTAGTCCGGTATCGAGTTAATTTGTGAGTTTGCCAAACAATGCATAGTGCAGCGCGTGCAATTTCAAGTCCGAGTCGGTGTTTTCAGATTGTCAACAAATCGTGAAAAAATTTTGTTTCGTTGTCTTTTGTGCCGAGATACTACAACAATTTTCACCAACGTTCACCAAAAGGCTACTAACATCATGTGTGTTTCTTTCACATAGTGAAACTTTACACTGCGAAAATAAAATAGACAAGGAGTTCTGACTCAATCGAGATCTTTATTCGAGTTGATTAGCTAAAAGCGCCATCGCATCTTTTCTGATTATTTCTGCTGTATAGCGAAGATATCAGTGACGTCACCCATTGTTATTAATATGCCAACCAGAGAACTATTGGCTGGAGAAAAAAAGAGTTCTTTTGTTTAACGTTTTCAACATTTAAATATCAAAAACAATGTTTGTAAACAAATATTTTCGCTATTCACATATTTTCAGCCAAGCTTTTAATATGTTCTCAAACGTTAATCAACCTTAAACATATTCAAAAACTAGAGATATTATGTGAGTTCGATGTACGTTTTCACACCAAAGTGCGAAGTCCAATTTGTCATGTTTTACTGGCTGTGCAAAACACGCATCAGCGGGCGCTCTTATTCATCGACAACAGACAATTTTTTGGATTTTTACTCAAACAAAACTAAGCAGTATCTACGGACATAAACCTGTTGTCACTTATTGGGCCTAGACGCTGCTATATCCAAACATATCCAACTAGTTTCTTTTTTTGTGTCATGGAAAAGCTGTCAATCTTCTTCATATGTGAAATATAGATTGGAGTAATGTGAAGTTCTTGTAAAAGGAGCAGCGGAACTCAACTTGATCAGCGATATAAAGCGGGACATACTTAAATTCGGCACTGTCTTCACTCAAACTGGAGCAACTTATGGTGAAAATACTTAAGCAAAATTCCAACAGCCATAAAGGCATTGAGATGTGGGCCAAAAGCGTAAAAGCATCAACGATTTCGGGAATTTCGGACGCCATTTCCCTTGCGCAACATCCGCGAAAATCCTCGCAGCAATGTACGCGTGCGTGCCGCAGGCGATGGCGCAATTTGTTCTAAAAATAGAAAAATTGTCCCATATCATAGGGCCAGCCTCAATAGTACAAATGGCGCGCGCTTACGGTCTCCGTCCCTGATTATGGCTCCTGACTATACCACTGCCAGTTTGGATTTCGGAAAAACTATTCAACGTCCCATGCTCTAATTCATCTGATAAATAGAATCTCTTCGGCAATTGACCAGCGTGAAACTACTGTAGGTGTTTTCCTAGATCTCTCCAAAGCTTTTGAGACTCTTGACCATCAAATTCTATTTACCAAGCTGGAGCACTATGGTTTCCGTGATGTGGCTCTGTAGTGGATTAAAAGCTCAGGACTTTTCTTACCGCCGGTAATTTGTCCAAATCAATCAAACATGTTCTTCTACGCAGACCATTAAGTGTGAAACTGAGCCTCTGCTTTTTGCTGACGACTCTAGTATCTTTTTCTCACACTCTAATCCCATCTACTTGGAGAATGTGCTTAATAACGAGTTATTAAATATTGGTGTTTGGTTAAGATGCAATAAGTTCTCGATTAATGTCCAAAAGACAAATTATGTGATATTTCGTCCGAGTCAGAGGAAAGTCAATCACAGTTTTTCTCTCTCCTTTGGAGGTCAACCTCTAACTCAAAGCAGTGCAACTAAATTTCCTGGGGTATACCTAGACGAACACCTTACTTGGAAATATCACATAAACTTTGTCTGTAAACAAATCGCTAAATCAGAAGGTATTTTATCCAGGACGCGTTTCTACTTATCCTGTAAGACCAAACTTATGCTGTATCATATATTAGTTTATCCATATATTACTTATTGTATCTCTGCGTGGTCGTCCACTTACGTATCTAACTTAAAAAAAATTTATTATCTACAAAAGCGGGCTGTGCGAGCTGTTACAAATTCAGACTATCGAGCACATGCTGCTCCTCTATTTTCCAAACTGAAAATTTTAGACATCTTCCAAATCAATACGCTTGATATCGCTAAATTCATGTTCCGCTACCACAATAATCTACTGCCTCTACTTTTTCCTCAATCTGTTTATGACAAACAGTCAAGTCCATAGATATGACACGAGAACAGCCGGTAATTATCGTGTGTATTCCTGTCGCACGAACATCAAGAAATTCACAATTCTTTACAAAGGACCTAGGGTCTGGAACTGTCTTCCTGCCTCTATTACCAATTTGTCAAGCTTTTCTACCTTTAAGAACAAAGTGCTAGAGTTTTTATTAAAACAGTTTCCGAGTTAGTTTTTGCCGCACTCCTACGCAGCCTTTATCTCATTTAATATTGTGATGTCGAGGTGGCCAGAGGTCTCCTCGCCTAACAACCTATATCATGATGCTGTATTTTTAATTTGTTATACTTTTAAAAAGGCAAATAAATGATGATGATGATGATGAAATAAAGTTACTTAAACCAATCAAATTTACTTTGGTCCCTCACGTCAATCACGCGCATTCGCCATCAGATCACCAATGGCTTTTTTACCATGTTTACGCACGGTTTATTGCGAAATGAAAATTAATGGGAGGGTTATAAAATAAATAAACCCCTTTCTGGCTTGCTGGTATGTCGGCTGATAATGTCCTTGGCTGAGAGGCCGTCCTCAAAATTTCACCTTTGCCCTCGAAGCTTCGCTTCTCGGCCAAATGTTCATTTTTCGGACAATCTCTCAGCCGTGGACATTATCAGCCGACATACCAGCCGCCTGAAGGGGTTTATTTACTAAATATATCCCAATTTTCAAAACTGTGCGTGTTGCGTAAAAGATTTGAATGATAATAAACACGATAGTCTCCATTTGGGGCGAAAATATGCTCGGATATTTTCCTTGGACATTATCTGTTTCTCGAAGCTCACAGTTTTTCTCCAGCTACGCTCTCGGAAAACTGCTCGCTTCTCGGAACAGATCATGTCCGCGGACAAAATATCCCAGCATATTTTCGGGGCCAAATGGAGACTATTCATATACCCTTGTAAACCCATGTATTCTCCTGTATACCTGTGTATACCCGTGTAAACTCTTTTATACCCTTGTATACCTCTGTATACCCTTGCATATTTGTATTATAAATTTTTCACACCCAGTGCTTTGAAGAAGAAGGTACTAATTAAGAACAACAACAAAAAGCAAGTGACGCACTCCAACACCAGCCCACGGCCTGGCCAGTACCTTTAATAGGTCATTTCTCTAAGTCGATTGTTTTATTCTTTTGCAGTTTTTTTCTGTGCACATCCAGTGTGCGCGTGTAGTGCAATGGAGGCAGCATGGCCTAGTGATTAAGGGTGCTTGATCTGTATTCCTGAGGTCCCGAATTGAAATCCTCTTCCCTGTTAACAGATTGATTGGGATCAGGACACACTTTGAATGCTTCCGTGCTTTATAAATAGTCAAGTAATCAGCCTCTTACCAGATGGGATTTTTAACAAGTTTCTGTTCTAGTATTGTTTTAGGTCCACTCCAGCCCACAGATTGCCTCGCCTTGAGCTGCCTTAACAAAAAGTTTTTTATGTGTGAGTGTAAGTTGCGAGAAAAGACATTATTTTAGTCGGGTTTCATCGCATTCTGTGATTTTTTTTTGCTAATATCGCTATCGCATTACTTTCGCAACATACACCCCCGAAAAATGTAGTGTCACACGGCATTATTAGAGAGTTTAAGCATGACGTTTACTGCAGACGGCGAACGGCAAAGGTCGCCTCTGATTTTCTATTCTTTTCTTGTAATCCTTAAATAAATCATACCAAAATAGAAAAGTATCTCTTACTATTTACTGCAAATACAAATATTTTGATTGTACTGGACAGAGAGCTGAAGACAGACGGCAAAAGTTTCATTTTTGCCGTTTGCCGTTTGCCGTAAACGTCATGCTTAACCTCTCTACTATTAATTTCCGTAATTCGCGTATTTTATCTTTTTTTCGGCTCGTGCGCGGGCGGAATTCAACAAATCCTGCAATCTGATTGGTTCCTGGAGCGGGCGGAATTCTCTCATACGGACCGCTACAGCGGGCGGAATCCATCGAGTTGATCTATTTTCGTGAATGAATTAGCGGTTATCGTCAATCTTTCGCCCTTTTTCACTTCCAAGCACGATTAATTAACGCAAGTTTACCTCTATTCACCTTTAGATGGCAAGGAAAGTTACTGTAAGTAAATTCAATTGAAGTTTTTGAAGTTCTGAGAGTTTGTTTGGTTTGTTGCTCGGCGCTGTAATGGCGCGTAATCCTGTGTGTCTCTCTGTACAATTTTAAGTAAAAACTGAGTCAATTTCAGTCGAGTTTCCCTCTCTAATCGTTGCTGTACTTCAGAGAATTGCTGTGGAGTACACTTAACGAATTTTCTTGTTATCTGCTACTCAATTTACGGTAGAAAAGTCTAATTCAGTCGAGTGATTCGCAATGATCGACAAAACTGTTTTTGTAGTACAACTTCAAACTTTGAACAAAAATTCACACCTGGAAAACAATTTTGGAGACCTTAACTAGGGAACTAAATGCACTAACATAAAGTAGTTCGAAATAATTTTGTTCTTTAATACATCTTTCTTCGTATAGTATCTGATTTACTCGTTCTTCGCTCGTTAGATTTTTTGCGAATGGTTTGTAGACGGCGCGTAAGCCGATTCAATGGCAAAGTTACTTAAACAAACGCACGTGTAAGTCAGTTTTATACGGCAAGAAAAAAAAGATAAAAATGTTATTGGCCGGCTCAGGGTCGGTCCGTATAGGGAAAAACTGTGACCTCGGGCTTGAAAATGCTGCCCTCGGCCTGCGGCCTCGGGCAGCATTTTCAAGACCTCGGTCACAGTTTTTCCCTATACGGACCTCCCAGCCGGCCAATAACATATATATATCTTCCGGTGAAGAGATTTACTCCAGAACTTCGAAAGATCTGTAAAGTGCACCTAACCCCAAAATATTTTTTTCGGTTAAATAACTCTTTGCACCTGTTTGAAGCGTAGTGCGCCTTTTTGCCCTTTTTAGCCCCAATCTTGACTTTTTACAGGCGGTAAAAGTTAAGAAACCTGGCCATCATCTGTTCCACGACCGAGCAAGTAAGGGGAATGGGTCTATTAATGGGTTGATGTCACAAACTTCTTTGCATGCGTGTTTACAAAGACTTTAATACGATGCAGGTCAGTCTGTGACGTCAACCCAGGAATAGACCCATGCCCCTTACTAGCTCGGTCGTGCAACAGGTGATGGCTAGATTTCGTAACTCTTACAGCCTTTAAAAAAGTCAAGATTTAGTTTAAAAGGGCGCACTGCGTTTCGAACAGGTGCAAAGATTTATTTAAAAAAATATTTTGGGGTTAGGTTCACTTTTAAGACGCTAGTCTTTGGAATTGTTAGAAATAACGCAAGCTATTGGGTGCACGTGTGTCATGTTGTTCGAAATCTCGAACGACTGCATAGAGTAAATAAAGTATCGAGTCACTGGAGATTCGTCAGTTTCAACGGGATTTATTATCCTCCTTCTTCTTTTACCCCAAAACATTAACTATTTATCTACCATTTTAATTTTTCCATTCGTCAAAACTTCTTTTTAACTATTAGTACTCTACTTGTATAGCAAACTTGACGTAAAAATTTCTGTTACTACTTTTTATAAACATTTCAACATTAGAAGAAGTAAAATGCAAACAGCTGCATAGGCTCGATTTCCGCCGCTCTCTCGTGTCTGATCTACCCTCCCCGAGAAGAACGGCTGGACACGTGAGCGGGAAACCATGTCTGTGACGTCATTCATAATTTAATTCATGCGGTGCTCCTGGTCGCCAGAAACGTTATCTGATTACAATCTGTGCATTTGCCGTTCTATTTTTTTTTTTTTATTTTGGCCTTTCGAACCTATTTTGTTTTACATTTTTGCTGCGGAAGAGCGCTGTATGCACGAATGCTGTATTCTGTGGAAGAGTTCGTTTTTTGAGTAGAGGAGAGCCGTTCGACTGTAGTTTAGCAAACTGGTCATGCATGTCAAGATCTGTCAAAGGTGACGTGTTGGTCTGCATGGTTTCTGCTGCAATTTGTCACGTATGTTTTGCTAGTCGGTTTGCTTTACCCACGATGTAGCTTATTTAAAAAATAATTTTGTCGGGTTCGTTTAAGACTGGGGTCGATATCCTTATAAAACGTATTAAATACTTCTATTTGCCTGACTGGTTCGTCGCTTGAGCTCAACGTCTAGCTTGAATCCGACTCTTTGTTGACTTTGTTATCTGACGTTCCGGAACCCAAAGATTCATACATTGTTGGCTGAAAAATGAACACATCTTGGCTATTGATAAACCTTTCTAGCGTTTTTCGTTGTGAATT
>JAHPZR010032631.1:0-12433 GCA_019787425.1 Platygyra sinensis | reverse complement strand
GAAAAATTGTCCCAAATAATTGAGAACGGTCTACAGGGGTTTATAGAGGATTTAACCAAATCAAAAAATTTTTTGGCCAAATTACTCCACAAAATAATAATTTGGTGTTAGGTGCACTTTGAAAATATCCAAGGTGAGTCAACGGAGGCAAACGATCTTAGTCATATTTTGTAAGAGTGGGTCTATTGCGTAAATAATTCCAAATGTTACTAACGTTTTCACAAAATTTAACCCTTCAAGAGGCATTTGAAACCGCCGCGCAGATGCACGAAGAGCTAATAAGAACAAAATTCGATGGTGCATTTTGCCAAAAATTCAAACCTCTAGTCGATAGATTTTCTTCATTGTTACCTAAACGTAGAAAATCAGTAGAGAATATGATCCATCGAAAGAAAAATCGGGGTCACCGTACGTCCAAGATCGTTAAATCCAGGCAAAGCTCTAGCAATGGCCATCTGCCCTATCATTTGTTTATTTTATGTTAATGAAGTTCTTATCTTATCTTATCTGTCTTAGCGCGCGCGCTCATGCATGGCGTGGCATGTGAATTTTATACGTGCGCAGTAAGGAACGTCCTTAAGGTCATTCCACTGAAATGGAACCTACACTGAGATTTTTCTCAAACTTTGCCAATTGATTGTTTATATTATAGAAACTTCAATTTTGAAATAAAAATGAGGGGTCCCCATGTTCGTTTAGGAGCAGCAGCACCTTGCTTATTCCATATAAATCCTTATAATAGCACCATGATTATAGTCACGATTGCTTGCTAAATTCACGTTTCTGACGATTTTTTTTTCTCAACACTGAGAATTGGCCCATATTTATTTTACATAGAGAAATTTACCACTCAATTCAAAACAACAGAAAAAAATGATAGGTTGCCATAGTCGTTTTCGAGAAAATGACGATTTTCCTCTTTGGCGAGGTCCAGCCGAAAAGAAGAAGCCGCCATTTTGTAATGCGCGCGCGCTAATCACGCGTAAAATTATGCGCAGTAGGGATGCGCAATGCAATACTGGGGAATGACCTTAAGGACGTTCGCGCCCATTGCTACTGCGCATCTCTAGTGCGCACGCTATTCATTGGTCACGCGCGTGCCACGTCAATTTCAAGCGCGCGCACGGAGCCGAAAACTCAACAAAATATAGAGCTGGTGGCCTTTGCGTTACCTTTGTGTGCGAATATTTTTGTTGGATGCTCGGTGACCCCCACTTTTTTTTCGGTAGATCACTTCCTTTTCTGATTCTTTCCATTATACTAAAAAACAAAAAAAAATCTGTATGTGGGAAGTTTTAATTATTTCTCATATACTATTCAAATAGGGTCGAATTGGTACGTGGATACAGGTGTGCGTAACTTAGAAGTTGTATTTTTTTAAGGCTAATTCTAGCTGATTTAATGACATATGTAGCAAAGATCTATCAAATAGGCCTATATCTGTCCTGATTTGACAAAACGTGGACTCCGGAATCCGGGCTTGAAGGTCGACGATAGTCGACCTTCAAGCCAGTGGCGTCGAAAAAAATTGAGGGGGGGCTGCGTCATGCACCATTGCGGCAGTTAGCCCAGGCCTTATTCTAGCCACCCTGGGGAGCACAGGCTCAGGTGTTGAATTTAAGGCCCGCTAGGGGGGGTGGGTTTGTTCAGTGTTTTGCCTTGTTTCAACAAAGACTTTTGCTCTGCCTTAAGGGTCAGTACTGGTTCTTGACTTTGCTTATTGGCAGCTGACCTTAGAAGCCGGCTGCCTCCTGTTAGCTTAGCTTTGACCGTCGACGGGAGGAGTACCTTGGGTTAGGTGGGGGGGCCTCCAGTCCCTACAGGGGGAGGGCAGGGTGGGGGAAAATGGCCTGGAGTGCATTTGACTTTTCCAGGCTATCTTTTGCTAAATCAGGACAGATATATGCTGTTTTAAACGCACATAACTTAGACATGATTCTTCAAGTTAAATTTATGCCGATAGTAATGAACCCGGCCAGAATCGCCTTGAATGACTGGAAATCCTAGAAATGCTATGGTCTGAGCTGCGCCTTATCTTCAAAACGAGTTCGGTGACCCCCGATTTATTTTACGTTTTTAATCTAATCTTATCACTTTCTACCTGCAGTCAAAGTTTTAAAAAAATCTGTGCGCGGGAAGTTTTTGGGCGCGAACGTCCTTAAGCCGGCAAATAACATGTTTATTTTTTCCTAGGGTAAATTGGTATGGGTTTGCTTACGCAACTTTCATTTTCGTCCCCATAGCCCTTTTCTTATCTCTTAGCCGGCGGGGACTTGGCACGAGAATCGGAGGGCTCTGGAGCCATATAGATTTCCGAATTAATTCGAATTTTTTTGATTGGCTGTTTGAAAACAAAAAAATCTTGAACGGAAGTCAAAATGTTCGCGCGGATTGCTGGGGCGAAAATATGAAACAGCTATGACCAGCGGCGTTTAATAATGGAGGACATGGAGGATTAATTGGGACAAAATTCTCCCAGTTTTTACCTCATGGTATGACGTAAGTCATACTTTGGGGTTTAGGGTTTGGGGGTAAAATTCAATTAAAAATCACTCACTCACTTGTTAGACAATTAATTTATGCATTAAACCTGGATTAAACACGTTTTCCCCATATCTCCCACTCCACGATCGATCGGCCGACAAGTTTGTCTCATTTTTTATGCCATTGTCTCAGTGTACGTGGGGGGAGGTAGAAAGGCGAGAATATGTCCAACTACTTGGATAGATTCAAAATGGCGTCCTGTCCCTTTGAAGCGTGATGGTTGTTTGATCCCAAACCTGCTCGGAACCTACCTTTGAGGAGCCAAAAATGAAAAGAAAATTTGCTACAGAAAACTCGACTGCAGAGAAATGGCGTCGCAGTCCTAGAAGTGACGATAACATGAACGATTCGTACGTGAAGATCCTTTACATCATTGTATGACCGCGATCATGAAATAAGCTTACCGCAAATTGGTTAGTGTTAAACTTAGTTAATTATTGTTGTTTCACCCACGACCACGAAAATTTGGAGATGTGAGGTGTTTTAAATTCAAATAACGGACTATGAGCTACTATGGGGCCTCTCAAGACTTTTGGAAACAGAGTTGTAGTTGGATGGAGGTTTAGGTCTCGGTATAAAAGAGCGCGGCTAAATGGACATCTTTGGAAGACAGCGAATTGTTCGGCCACAGGAAGAAAGCAGTATATTGAAATGAACGCTTTATCATCTGGGACAAACGGTAAGACTTCCTCCTCCTATCGTACATGGCAGTTTGTGGAGAACATGCAACATATTTAACAAATAAAGAAGCCTAAGCCGTGTATTACATTGTGATAAAACACGATGGTCATTTGAGAACACGAGGGAAATGTAGAAAACACGAGCCACAGGCGAGTGTTTTCTACATTTCTCGAGTGTTCTCGAATGACCGGAGTGTTTTATCACAATGTAATACACGGCTTAGGCTTCTTCATTTGCTTTAAAATATAGATTTTACGCGCGCAAAACAATATAACAGGCCTTTTCTATGTTTTATACTCTGATAAAACATGGGTTTTTGACCAATCAGAGAGCGCGCAGGGTCCTATCTATATTTTAAAATTGAATAATAAACACACTTTGAGATAATTTTCGCGGCCATTCGATCAAAAAGTTTTCGGAAAATATTGTCACATGCCTGCATATTACACATGACGTTGACAAACATTGAATATAATTTCTTCTTGTTGCTGTCGTCATACTTGAAGCATTTTTGAGTGGAACGTTATGATAGTCATGCAATATTTCAGCAGATTGAATTAAATAGAAATCTTCTAATAAAAGCAGTGTGAAGTAGCAATACCATCTGGACTTTTCTATATGTTTGCTTTCTTTTTACCCTGACATGGTAACAGTCTGTGAAATCAATATATTACAATATTTTATATGCAAGTACTATAGAAAAGAAAATCATTTCATAGATCTCCAACTTCAGTTTTAAGCAACTCATTACCTTGGCAATGCCTCCCCCCGGGCGGGGGGGAATTATTCCCAGAAAAATTGGGATGGGCTGGGCAGCCTGCTTCTTAAATCCCTTACCTTATCTATGACCAAAATCTGCGATATTCCCTACCCTATTTATGACCTGACCTAAAATTCGAAACCCTACGTATGATCTGACTCATAAATCAAAACCCTGTTTCTGCTCAGGCCAATGTAACATTACCGTAAACATAATTTGTGAAGGACTTTTGTTGATGAAAAAGTGGCTTCGTAAAAACATACTATGGGCTAGAGTACAAAACCCATACCCTTTCAGTATGACCAAGATGACCAAAATCAGCTAAAAATGATACCCTAGTTATGACCATAACAGCTGAAAAACTATACCCTTTGTGGCTACACATACCTATATATCCCATATAAGGGAGTTGTAACGATGTTATGATGTCATAGGCCCTTCGGGCTTGCCCAGTAGAATGAGATGTATCCCGGATGCCAGTAATGCTAGTAATGGCGGGCTTTCATTAGTCTTATTATAAAAAGTTGAGTTGTCATCGTTTGCTCTGGTTAGGACTACGCTAAATGGTGTCAGAAGTGAAACACACATAGTACTGTCCCTCGTGGCCCGGCCGGAAGCCAACTTGGTGAGTTAATCGAAGTATTTTCTCTGAATTCTCTCGGCGATATTTCTGTACAAGTAATATGTCTACCACGAGTGAAGAAGGTGGTGGCGCTTCTTCGGGTACACAACCCTCGATGATAACTGTTCCTGTGAATATACCGCTTCCAGAAAGGATGGATTTAAGCGGTGGAAATCTTCCTGTCAAGTGGCAAAGATTCTGTCGAGCGTGGTCAAATTACGAAATCGCCGCTCAGCTAAAAGACCCCGAAAACTCGGGTAGAAATAAGGAACGACGGGCAGCCACGTTACTTACCTGTATCGGTTCTGATGCATTAGATGTAATTGATGCTATGGAGTTTGAGAACGAAGACCAAAGAAAAGACCCAGAAGTGATCTTAGAAAAGATGAAAGAATATTGCATTGGGGAGTGCAATGAGACCTATGAAAGGTATGTGTTCAACCGTCGGGATCAAGAGTCGAATGAATCAGTTGATGCTTATGTCACTGCATTACGAAAATTAGCGAAGACATGCAACTATGGGTCATTGACAGACTCGCTTATTCGTGATAGAATGGTGGTGGGCATCAATGACAATTCTGCTCGTAAGAAGCTCCTGCAGACAAGCAAGCTCACATTAGGACAATGCATAGACATCTGCAGATCTTCGCAGACATCAGCAAGGCAGCTGAAGGAGATGAATCAAGAGGATGTCCGTTTTGTGAAGGACGACAGGAAAAAATACAGGTGACAAAAAGAAGACAAAGGGTCCAGAGAAGAGCCAAAACGAGTCACAAGAACGTAACTGCAAGTTTTGTTTCAGATTTCTTTCTTTCAATAAGAAGAACTGCCCTGCATGGGGAACGTCTTGCAAGAATTTTGGCAAGCTAAACCATTTTGCGGTGTGTTGCCAAGAATCTAAGAAGAAGGTGCTGTCTGTAGATTGCACATCCGAAGATGAGGAGTATGAATATGTGGCCGAGAGTGAAGTGAAAGAGCAGGTTAATGCATTAGCCTCCAGTCGTCACCCTAACAAAGTGTTTGCCACCCTTCTGGTCAATGGAAACCAGGAAAAGTTTCAGTTAGACAGTAGGATCCACAGTAAACATCCTGTCTGACGAGACCGTGTTAAAGCTCTGCGGCCAAAACGGCTTAAGTGAGTTGGAAGAAACCCCTGTGACCCTGGTAATGTACAACCAGTCAGAGGTCAAACCCTTGGGCAAGAAGCGATTCAAAGTCGTCAACCCCAAGAACAACAAGAAATATAGCCTCCTATACGCAGACGTTCTTAGGCTTGTCGCGCGTTCCTCCCCACGAACGTCTGCTCAACGGACCGGTCACATCCGTTCGTTGACGGTTAGCCAATCATAGCTTTTCTGCCAATCTGGGCAAAGCTGGACTTTGACCGACTTTGACCCAACGCTTCAACACGAGAAATTTGTGCCGGAAAATGTCAAAATTTTCACTTACGTTCGAGTTCCACCAGCAACTGCAGACGTACATATTATTTTAGAAGTACCGGCAACTGATAAAATCCACATTGAGGACCGTTACGGTCTTGCCCGAGCTAAGTTAAACAATGGGATATACAAATTTTTCCATTTTTCTTTAAACAAATTCGTTTTATTTAATTTGAAATAAACAAGCTTTTCAGTTTCATACTTAATTACCAAAATTCTTATGAAGTGGCTCAGAGAAGGTAATATTTTTCTGCATCGACAGGTCCATAAAAAGATTTTCCTAAAATTACTATATAATTAAATAGATCCATCTCCTCCTCAAAAAACCCAACAATGACCTGGCAATATGTAAGCGAGAGGCTTCTGCAACTCTTGATCTGACTCAAAATTTTTTCATTAACCTCATGCCAAAAAGAATTTGAAAAAGAACAGCCAAACAAAATATGGGGTATAGTTTCTGTTAGCTGATGACAGAAAGTACAGTTGGGCTCCGAAATGTATCCTATTTTACACAAGCGGTCATTGGTAAACAGGATAGAATTCAAAACTTTGTACTGAAAGGAACGTAAATACGGTTCATTTGCAACCCTAACTGGCAGATGAAATGCCTCTGAAACTTGCTCGTCATCGAAGCTAAATTCTTTCTTTAACATGACCCATTTACTTGGCTTTTCCAATTTTTGTTTTATAAGAAGACAATAATAATCATGATTGCCTTAAACCTGTCCATTCTAAAAAATTGGACTTTGTCAGTCCCTGACTTCTGAGAACATTAAAAGACTCGATATTCGACGTATCAAAAAGCAGATCATTTGAATATTTAATATTCATATTAAAATAATACTTATAAAAATAGATTACTTCATAGAAAGTGCGACGTACGGATTTTTATTCACGAGTTGCAAAACTTTGCAAAACGAACGAGTGAGCGCAGCGAACGAGTGAGTTTTCAAAGTTTTGCAACGAGTGAATAAAAATCCGTACAAAGCACTTTCTATGCTGTAATCTGTTTATTGTATATATAACGAGAATTGAACACAACCATTAAATCAGTTTTAGTTTTTTTTTCCGGCACCATAAGTTTACAAGCAGAACGCTGAGAACGTAATGAATGACCGAGCGTAATGAAAAACAAATTCGCTTTCCAGTCCAGATATAGGCGTACAACGAGCCTACACAAGCTTAAATATAATAGGGAGAATTCGTAAATACATAGTAAGAAATCTTTTCGTTTGTCCATAATTACTGTCAGATTCAATCATGTCATGGCGACGTTTCGCGCTGTGCAAAGACAAATTCGGACTCTGTTGACTTACACTGTTTAAATTTGAATGTTCCTCCTTGAATGTTGTTGGCTTTCTGATGTTAAATTTACTTCCTCGGTTTCTTGAATGGCCATTGATTCTCAAACTGAAGTTCTAGCGCTCAAGATATTTGTTAGATATATTCCATTGCTATTTTTCCGAAAGTGAAGTAAAACGGGAACCGAAGCCATGTTATCGAGACACAAACTTCAAGCGGACGCTGATTTCAAGCCCGCGTTTCTCGGAAGCCATTAGAGTGCTTAACTCTGATTGGCTTAGTGATTCTATCATGAACGGTGATTGGTTATATTCTTCACATGTGAAGAACGCTATACGCAAACCTGATTGGACGTATCGCTTTTTTCACCGGTGAAATATAGCACATATAGAATTCTATTTGCAAGGTTTATTGCCTAAAATTCTCGCTATATATACAATAAAAAACACTTTTACCATCTACTTTTATTTCTTTGTTGTTCCATATAATGTATTTGTAAACATTATTTGGATCTTCAACTTCTCTTATATTTGACCACCACGCCAATAAATCTTGGTAAAAAGTAAATAGAATGTTAATCTGATTTGCATCATAATTACACTGAAGTAATAGAAAAAGACCCCCTTCATTTTCTAAAAGATAATTGAAGTAAGACTTCCAAAAACTTGACGAGTCCTCATCTGTTATGCGCTTTAGCCAACTCAACCTTAACGCTTTCATCATAGTTTCATAATCTATCATTCTGAGTCCACCTTGCTCATAAGGTGCAAACGTTGAACTTCGAATAACGAATAATAAGGTCCCAAGGTGGAAGACTACATTTCGCAGTACACCGATGTGTTCACTGGAGAAGGCAAACTAGAAGGGCTACTCCACCTGGAGATAGACAGGAATGTCCAGCGAGTCCAGCTACCTACACGGAAAGTCCCCATTGCCCTCGGAGAGCCCCTAAAACATGAGCTGGACAGATTGTCAAATATTGCAGTGATTCAGAAGGTCGATACACCCACGAGCTGGATTTCAGCACTCAGTTGTGGTCACAACAAAGAAAAATGGCAGAGTTTGACTATGTATTGACCCAAAACCATTGAATGAAGCTTTACACAGAAATCATCACCCCTTACCTACAATAGATGATGTGCTGCCTCTGCTATCAAAGGCCCGAGTGTTCACGGTATTGGATGCGAAAAATGGGTTCTGGCACATACAGCTGGATGAGCCAAGCAGCTTTGCTACTACATTTGGAATACCCTGGGGACGCTATTGGTGGCTTCGCTTGCCATTCGGTGTATCCCCAGCTCCAGAGGAGTTTCAGAGGAGGATTGATATTGCACTTGAAGGCCTACCGGGGCAGAAGGCTATAGCAGACGACATTCTGGTGTTTGGAGCAGGAGACACTAATGAGGAAGCACTCAAAGATCATGACCGAAACCTGCAAGAATTGTGCAACCGGTGTCGGCAGAAGGGCATCAAGCTTAACGCAGAGAAGATACAGTTCAGACAGAAGCAGGTCAGCTACATGGGCCACATCATATCATGGAAGGGCCTCCGGGCTGATTCAAACAAGCTGAAGGCTATCAATGAAATGCCGCCTCCTACCGATAAGGAAGTTGTCCAGAGAGTACTAGGCATGATAAATTACGTGCAGAAGTTCGCTCCCAACCTAGTTTAAATGTGACAGAAAAATTCAAGTTATGACGTCACAATTAATGACGTCATACAAAACTTGTAAATTCAGTTTACTAATGTGGAAAACTTTTTGCCCGTGTTCGAAATGAATTATCAAGTCAATTTGAGTGCCGCAAACCGTTTGTCCATATCACAAAAACTAGCTGAGATATGGCTTTTCAAAGTTAGGAGTGAGTTTTCCCAGGAAAGAAGTCCCCCCCCCCGTGTGAAATATTTCTAAATTAGAGTTGTTGTTTTGTGCCACTATTTCCAGTTATGTTGAAGATGAGGTTTCCCAGAAGAAAAAACAAATTTAATACAAAAAGATCACGATGGAAGATTTTCTTGTGATTGATAACGCCGCAAAACTGTGTTTGTGACGTCATAAAATGTGACGTAGTTAATTCTTAAATCTTTTATAATACCGCTAGAAAACACAAAACTAAAATTCTACACTCATAGGATTTTTGGCCACTCTAAGCATTATATCTCGGCAAAATATTAGCTTTCTCAGAAAAAAAGCTGAAAAAAGTTTGCCAAGGGTTTCGATTTCTGAGAAAGAGTATGGATCAGCAGGTTTCCGGGGGGGGGGAACGATTTCTATTTTAGCTTGCCAAAACTCACGAAGCTTTTGTCATAGCAAGAAATGGTTTTCGGCATTAAGTTCCTCTCGTCAAGGTGTTTCAAGCAGCATTTTTTTTTTTCTTGAAAAAAGAAACTTTATATCAAGGATATTTATAACGTCATGATTTGTGACGTCGTCATTTAAGATTTTGTGTCGGTCTGGATGTCGAAACAATTGGGAACACAACACAAGTTCATATGCCAAGTTTGGTGAAGAAATATACAAAGAATACCAAAATAGCCTAAATGACCCATTTTTAGGCCTTTTGGCCCCACCGTGAATTTTGAGCTTCGAAACTCCGCTGAGCAAACGTGGAAATTATGCTAGCACTGCCTTTTTCGGAAAATCGATGACCGAAAGGATTATGCCAAAAATTATGCAAGCATACTCTACCAAAGTCTAGCGGGGCCTCAACAGATACAAAACCTCTAAAGTTCGAAGATATACACCCATTAAAAGCTTCCCACAAAAACAACAAGTTACCTGACCAAATAACTGAGACGCCAAAATGCTCCCCGAATAAATATCTGAAAATGCGGAAAGTTTGACAGCTTTTTTCAAAAAAAGTTATAAGTGTATCAAAAATGTTTCTCAATATCTCATTTTTTCTTGCTAAAATACGCCGATTTTCAATCACTCGATAAGGCCAGAATTTTCGATTTTACCAGCATCAACCATTTTGGAAAATGGCAGGAAAAGGCTGAGCTAATTTGGTTCTTGTATAGAGCTGAGTGTTGCGGTAATCTTTCGCCCTTTTTATACTTCCATAGACGATTAATAAACACAGGTTTATATCTATTCAGTGGGAAAGCTCCCAGCCCTGACCGGCGCTATCCTGCTCTTGGCCTGCGGTCTCGGGCAGCATTTTAAAGACCTCGGTCACAGTTTCTCACTACATATACGGACCTTCCAGCCGGCAAATAACATATATATACCGGGTTTTTTTTTGAAAACCAGCTTAGCAAGGAAAACAACTCTTTCTACTACTTGGCAGTTAAAGGGGCACTGTCACGGTATTTTAGCGTCATTTTACAATGCCGAAATATGTTCCTGCATCAATGAAAACCTAAAAATAATGATGCATTTTTGTTATCTAGGACTTTATCGCTACACCGAAACCATTTATTGCCGCCTAGCACGTAGCCTGGCAAGGATGAAAATGGATTGAAATTTGAAAAAATTAGCCAGTTTTTTCAAATTCTAGAGCCATTCCTTGAAAATATTGCCAGAAATTCATTATGGTTTGCTCTCTGAGCCACCATTCATTTGATATGTTTCTGTTAGTCCGTTTGAGTATTTGGGAGTGAGTAAAGGTACCAGGTAAAGATTTCAGCAACGAAAGAAGCTGAAAACAGGAAAACTCCTGCCTCTTAAAAACAATCAAATTCGTCCAAAGGCCGATTAAAAGCTTTTATGTGACGCCGTGCAGTAGGTTAATGATCCCTAGAAGCAATCCAACGAGTCGAAGTTTGAATGACGCAAATTTTAGAACACTTGTTCAGCAACCTGACTTCCGGCGAAGTTTCAAAGCGGTGTCATTTCAGTCTGAAATTTTTAAGTTGAGTGAGCTGCTGCGAACTGCAACTTAAACAGTCAGCAAAACACTACTTTTTCGCGGTCCGATAAACAACAGGATTTCGCATGGAATAGACAACAAACTGAATGAAACATAGAAGCAGTATTCCGATAAATGACTACAGTACATGCATGCTACCAAGAAGCACCGTATTTAATTCCTTGGTCTGACGAAACTAACAATTAAATACGGCCTTGGAGATTTCGATATATAGCTTTATCGGATGGCACCGAAACCGGGCGGGAAAAGTAATAACTACGCCATCACAACGGACGACCAGTGGAAGCTGGAGGTTCCAAGTATGCTGAATGACTCAGGAAGCGAAATGAACAGTATGTATTCTTGGTGCTTGTGTATTTGTTTCATGTAGTGGTGTATAAGCATGCAAGTTAGTCCGGGAAACCTTCTGGGTACTGCTACGCTTTCAGAACTTATTTCAGAATTATTTTCGCTCTTGTTTTCACGCAATGCACTATGTAACATTTAGTTATCTTGAAATTATTTATGTTATAATCAGTGGCCTAAATGTATGACTACATTTTGTAGCTTTGCGGTAGCGGTGCAAACCACCGCGTGTGCGAGTTTGCGAGTTCGATTAAGTTCGATTACCGAACCCAATCAAACCCAATCGAGCAATTGGGTTTGATTGGGTTCGATTGACGTTCGATTGACTACGTCGGGTCTGTTGGGCCCGTTATGTCTCTCTCGGTAGCATTTATTTATTTCATTTGCCAAAAAAGTAGCTAAAGTTGTCTGCCAATTTTTTTCTCAGTTATTGAGGATATTGTTGTCATTGAACTTATAAAATAAAAAGTGGGGATCACCGTGCTCGTTCAAGAGAAAAGGAGCTTTTATCTCGCTATCGAGCATAGTTTGAGGGAATTGTACGTGCACGCGCTCATGTGCGTACGCTAATGACGCAAAAATCGTGCGCAGTAGGGATGCGCAATGCAAAACTCGGGAATCACCTTAAAATACGCAGTACATCAGATAAAAACAAAACATTATAAAAATCAAACACTTCATCCCTTCAAATGGAATACTAATTCACTGATGATTGTATGTCGAGCAAGTCACTGGGCTTAATTCCTGCTAGTCTGTCCACAGACCTTCTATTTTGTCTATAGTTCGTCGAGATCACAAACAAAGTTGAAACCGTGGGGGATTTGAAAGCGCGCGAACGTAAGGGGGTGGCCGGTGGGGACGACAAATATAT
>JAHPZR010032630.1:0-13604 GCA_019787425.1 Platygyra sinensis | reverse complement strand
GAATTATTGTTACCAATATGTAACCGAGAAATTATGAATTAATCAATCTTGGAAATTGAAAGGTGTCATCTTCTCCCTCCTCTAACCACAACAGGCTCAGGTTCATGACCAAAGCTTGAGTCCACTCTACTTCCATCACCTGTATGCAGAAGGAAAAAGACTGCATTTATGAAATAAGTTTTTGAATTCAAGACAAAACTGGTTTTGCAGTAATTTATACTTGAATTGTGCAGATTCAAGATTGAAGAAGAGCCAATGCCAATCCAAACAAGGCATTTGGACATTATGTGCAGGATACATGTGGTTCTTTTTTGAAGGAAGTACAGGTATGTCCCTAAATTTGAATTCCCAGAGGAAAGTTCAAGCCAAAAAAATTCCATGAAACTGGAATTGATATT
The DNA here is from genome assembly GCA_019787425.1 of Platygyra sinensis. Classification (NCBI taxonomy): domain Eukaryota; kingdom Metazoa; phylum Cnidaria; class Anthozoa; order Scleractinia; family Merulinidae; genus Platygyra; species Platygyra sinensis. The sequence goes on along the minus strand of JAHPZR010032630.1, from coordinate 13,206 downwards.
TCCAGGATACATACATTCAGCATAACATGGCACAATGTTTTGAAAGACATTGCAGTTACATGATGAAAAATATCTTTAGAAGGGTGTCTTATGTGTTTTAAATGTTTACATTGACCCTTTAACAAGATAAAGTACACCAACATAAAATTCAGTGCCTCCAATACCTCTATCTTGAACATGTAGCAATCCCTCTGGACTTCTTCTTGAACGCAGACCTGATCAGACCATTGGAAGTGAAATGACAATTATATTAAAAGATGCCAACTGCTCCTAACATATGATAAATGCAAACAAAGATCTGGCCAAATGCCGCAGAACCAGTGTGGATCAACCAGAATTACAGGGGACCCTGTACAGTTTATGGTTATGTTGACTATTCTGTATTCATTTGGGAGATTGTTTTTTTATTGACAGTAGCATTGAATGCACTAAATCTTTACATGTTATACATAAGGGAAGAAATCATGATTGTAGCAATAAGAAAAACAATTATTAATGAAAAATTTTTTTCGTGAGACTTGTCATGACTAATACATGTAATTATTTTTAAAATATAGATAAGACCCTGCGGGCACTCTGATTGGTCAAAAACCCATGTTTTATCAGAGTTTAAAACATAGAAAAAGTGTGTTTTATTGTTTTGCTGCTTGCGGCTCATGTTTTCTACATTTCCCTTGTGTTCTCAAATGACCATCGTGTTTTGTCACAGTGTAATACACGGCTTAGGCTTCTTTATTTGTTAAATATAAGAACTTCACCATAATCTTAGAGATTGATTAAAACAAACAAAGTGACAAGAGAACTTAGTGCTAAGTATTTCTTGTCACAAAGAAGTGACATAAGTGTCAAAGAGTCAGTGAGTATTTTACAATGTAAAATGTACATATCAAAGTTACAATGCAACAGATCATTGTACTAACCTCTTGAGACAGGCCTTAACAGAGACTCATCCTTTGGATCTTTCAATCTTCTTCCATCAATATGGCCTCCCTGAAGAAAATGAGCCAAAATCCCATACAAAAGTGGCCTACAAAAAAACAGTTACATCTTTCAGTTACCAGTGCCTTCTAAAATCTTACAACCAAAGCATTCAAAGATCAAACTAAGACTTGTCCAGGGCTAGCAAAATTTGAGAGCTAATTGTCCCAAGGGCAAGCTGAAATTCAAGTTATTTTTTTCGAGCTCTGACTAAGAAGAATCTGGCAAAGCCAAAAACTGAAGCACACAATGCATAGTATAAACATGCTGAAATTGGGAATAATTAACTCTTACTACTGAAGCAACTAAATATTAATGATTGTCAAAATAACACACTATATCCAGGAAGTGGTATAGCAGCTCAAGTAAACACATGTATAAAAATTATAATGCAACTCTCTTACATGGAAGGTGATGCAGAGTCTCGCTCTGTGATGTTAAGCTCTTGAACAAGAAATTGTCTGTCCATTGGTTCTTTGGGTTGACCTGTTTCTGGGAATACATGCAGTACAATGGAAGAACAGGTGTCAGGGTGACTGGTTTACAGAGGAATTTGAACAGTGAAGAAATTCTCTGTCCTGTGATATCTAGTCTCTGTAACTGGTGGCAATATCAGCCTTCAGCGCAGGCTGATAATACCACACCCTTGATTATTCCTGAAAAACCTCCTTCAATAAACTTAACTTCAGTCTATTTAATATCGATTTCTAGCAAAATGTAAATAGAAATAGTCTCATAATCATTATCACTTTCAGACATTTGCAATTCACTAATCAGAAGCCACTCCTTTGTCAAGATATCCTAGCTGCCTGTAATACCAAGACAAATGCTGTGATATGGCGGCCAGATTCATGGCCACAACAACTAATAATAACAACAACAACAATTTTATTTGATATGTAAGTTGAACTATCATAATGGCAACTCATAAAGCTGATGTGGACTTTACTTTCTGATTCGCTCCAACAAAGGGCTAGCGCTCGAAATGTCAGCTTTCGAATCTCTTTACTATTCTTGGCTTGCACTGTCACACACAAAAAAAGTAATTCGAAAACCATTCAGTGGTTAAAGCTAAGAACTGGGATGTTATAGGAGGTCCAGATAAAGAAGACACTTCTCCAAGTTTTAAGTCTATGCGTTTATCCTACACTTCAGATTATTTGATGCAATGTTTTGCATAAATTTATAGAGCCCAGCATGGAACTGCCATGTTGGTGTACCTTTGTTGGACACTAACATGGCGGCAAGAAAATAGTGTTAACATGTGGAACTTACTTTGACTATCTAGGCAAAATTCAGAATGCACTGGTTTCTAGAGGAAGCCAGCTACTGAGCTGAAAAGTACTGTTGTAAATAGATGTTTTTATTATATATATTCACCCCCTCTTATGCCAGATAAGGATAACAAATTTGGTGGCTCTTAAGTGATTTTAGAAAATGATGACATCACATGCAAGCCAAGGTTAGCTAATAGACCCTAATTGCAGCTAAACCATCACGTGACCTACTTTTTTATAAAATTATGGGTTATAGCTTAACAAATGCCAGAAATGGAAAAAGCATGTCGAGAATATCAAAATGGCCAAATTTGAGGCTCCGCTCGTTAAAAGATGAGATTTTATGACAGTCTGAAGTTTTAAAAGAATAAGAAGATTTGTATCGAAAATGTTGCTGGAGAGCAATACCTTGCTCTCCAGCAACATTTCCCATACAAAACTTCTAAAAAGATAAAACAAACAGCGGTGATAAACATATTGAAAAACATATTGTTTATCACCGCTGTTTGTTTTATCTTTTTAATCAAGTTACGATGGCCGAAGACCAAGAGTTTATATAAAACTTCTAAATTTTCTGAAAATTCAAACTGTCGTATAAACTTACTCTCAAACTTGGCCATTAATTATTTTGGAATTTTCGATGTGCTCTTTTTACATTTCTGGCATTCTTTAAGTTATAGCCCATAATATAAAAGTTTTCTAGGAAAAATTTGGTCACGTGACCCCAGCTGCAAAGGGCCTATACCAAACTAATTTATGAATAAATAAAAGATGATAATACATAATTATAATATTAATAATAAATTATTAATAGCAGATAAAATTGTTAAGATCTTTGCTAAAATTAGTAACGGTTCCTTTGAGAAAACCACTTTACTTAGGTGGACTTTGTCACATTTACGCACTGCCTTAAAACCTTCGAGCCACATTTAGGTATGGTGAATACCTAATCACGTTTTGGTGGCATGGTATCAGGCTTGGTTGGTCTTGGGTCACCTACTTCATGCATGTATTATTGAAAGTTCTACCTGCTAAAAGAACTGACTCCGTGTATTTGTATTTGTTGAATGTCAAGTATTCTCTGATAAGTTCATTGATTAACAAGTTCTCATTGGAAAGAACAGGTCTTGCTTCTGACTGAAATTGAACAGATTTAACAGAATACCGTCGGCATGATTGCTTTCTATAATAAGCCTAAGCTTTACTTTACAAACAAGGCAGACAAGGATACTCATAAGAACAGTAGGTGCACTGTTATACACAAGCTTATTAAAACTTCGCTTACCTGATCGTCCAAAGCCCCAAAGACTTCTGCGCGAACTCTAGCGCGAATTTGGCCAAGAACCCCTCTGTTTTCTAAGGTTTCTTTCAACACTAATACGAATGCACAATTATCAAGTCTTTATACATTTACGTTTACAACAAATTAGAGAAAAGGACGTAATAAGAATGACACAATTTGTGTGCAACGTACCACTTTTCAGCTCGTCCACTGTCGCCATTTTGAAAATGGCGGTAAAGTTGTTTGCGTTTCAGCTGATCAATTCGCGGGCTCATCATTGACAGCAAAGAAAAATTCAAAAGACGGGAGGGGAGAGAGAGGTCACTTATTAGAACCAGCTATAAAAAAAGAAAAAGCGATTATGCTAGGCTTGGGAGAACTTTCATCTCAAGTTGTATGGAACAAACTTTTGTGGGTTTTAAGTTAATTTACACGTATAGTTTTAGTAGAGACCCCGACCGTACCCCTGGACGGTATCCCTGGACCGTACCCTGGAAATGTTTGAGATTGAGAATCGTTTGTCTGTGCTCGCTGAAGCGCCGGTACAGCAGTAGACGTTTGCCGTACCTAATTACTTTATTTCATGCTATGAATTCAGTGACGATAGATCCGAACAACCCAGAGAGAATTTCGTTGGCTTATCGAGAACTCACGGAACTTCCCGCAGGATGGGATAGCAAGTATGACAACATCACGGTGTTGGATTTAAGCCATAATAATTTCACGTATCCTTCCTGTAACTTGACGTTAGATCTAGATTATGCAGTTGGAACTTTTTGAAAGTGCACTTAAGCCCCCGTTTCATGGTTTTAATGATGGAAGCCTCTGCTTCCCCCTTGGTCAGCTGCCAGGTTTCAGAACTTACAGGTGCACAGCCTTCACATTTGGCTTAAAGACACTCAACTTGGTCTACATGTAGTTGTCACTTCTGTAGACCGCCATATCGGTCTCAACATCGCAAATGCCTGCCTTCCCAATGCGTGCCTGGACCATACATTAATGCTATAAATTCTTGCTCATCAATGTGTCTGGAGAAACTTGTAGTGCAAAATCTTAATTTACTTATATTATTAGGTTGAGCTTAAACTCAGTGTTGTCTGCCTTGACAATGATAAGCGACTTTACTTTTTTACAGACTTTACCCAACTCAACACATTAATTCTTGACATAACAATCTGACAAATCATGTGAATTTCCGTACATGGAGTCTCTACACACGCTGTGTGTGAACCAGAATAAAATTACAATCTGAGTGCTTTATTGAGACTGTAGCAAAGTGCCTGCCGAATTTGAAGTACTTCAGCATGATGAACAATGAAGCGGCTCCAAGTATTTAATGGAGGTACCTACCAGCAGTACAAAGACTACAGGTATTGAAAACAATCGTAAAATAAGTGATCACAACAACAAGGGTAGAGGCAGTGTTGTCTTGTGGTTAGGATGATGGATTTGTAATTTGTAGGTCCCAGGTTCAGATCCTCCTCCCTGCCGCGCAATGGATTGGTGTTTGGTCGTCCCAAATTCAACTCCTCCATGCTTTGTCAACAGCCAACTGGTCAGCCTCCAGCCAGCTCAGAAATGTTAAAAACACGTTTCCGTTCAATTAACAATTTTTACGCTTATTTCAAGGTCTCCAATTGAAGGGGTGCCTGGCAATAGGCCCTAAGTGACGTTAGTTAGACTGCAAGATTCTCTTTGCAAATTGCTTTCACTTGCTTCTATGAAAAAGGAGAATTCAATATGAGATCAAGAGTCACTTAGGGCTTTTTTCCACAAACCCCTTTCTATTAGAACAGCAGTGCTCAACAAGTCAACACTTAAATAAAGTGTGTTTTATGTAATAAGAGGTGACTGTATTTTGTTAGGATGATCCAGATCAGGATCAGTGATTCCAGAACACTTGGATAATGGAGCATCAAAGGATGCACTGACAATTTCTGCCCAGAGTGGATTCACCATGGTTTGATGCTATGTCATCTGAGAGTTGATTTTTCTCGGATCATTGATTCTACTCTAGATACTCCCAAAGGAATACACTGAAAACGTTCATGGAAAATTGTCAAATCCAGAGGCTGTTCAGCACTAATGCTTCAAGTGATAATAAAAACTAAAACAGCATTGAAACTGAAGCAAATTACAAAGGGCAAACAGACAATATATATATTTAATTTTGTGAAACAAAACTTCACTGAAGAAACTTAAATTTATATATTTTAGATTTATTTCCTTCTGTTTCAATCTCTGAGTGTTTTTTTGCTTCAAAGATCAGTGTGCTGTTTAGATTAGAGATTTTACCATGTTTAACATGGATGTACTACAGGTATTGAAGCCTATGATATGATCAGAATCATTGTTACCTTAAGTTTATGATATTTCCTTTTTATGTTTAGGAGGATTTTTGCGGATACAATAAAATGTTCAAACAACTTGTCTCTCAGTCGTGACAGAAGTCAAATGCCGAAACTGAGTTCCTGTTCTCTAAGGCTGTTAATAGTTAATGATATCCCAAAAATGAATGAATGACATTCAAATTTGGCATGCTAAAAGTTTATGAGTAAAGTAGATTTCTTCCTTCATTTCTCATTGAATTGCATGCATGACCAGACATCGCCTCCCACAGCTGTTAAGGACATTCGTGCTAAAAAGTTCCCATTAACAGATTTTTTTTAAAACTCTGACTGCAGGTAGAAAGTGATAAGATTAGATTAAAAACATAAAAAAATTGGGGTCACTGAACTCGTTTTGAAGATAAGGCGTATCACAGACCATAGCATTTCTAGGATTTCCAGTCACTCGAGGCAATTCTGGCCGGACTCATTATTATCGGCATATATTTAAGTTGAAGAATCATCTCTAAGTTATGTGTGTTTAACACATCATATATAGGCCTCGTTGAAATATCTTTGCTATACATGTATAGTCATTAAATCATGTAGAATTAGTCTTCTAAGTCTTCAACTTCTAAGTCACGCACACATGTATCCATGTACCAATTCAACCCAATTTGAATAGTATATGAGAAATAATTAAAACTCCCCACATACTGATTTTTTTTGTTTTTTAGTATAATGGAAAGAATCAGAAAAGGAAGTGATCTGCTGAAAAAAAGTGGGGGTCACTGAGCATCCAACAAAAATATTCGCACACCAAGTTAATGCAAAGGTCATCAGCTCTATATTTTGTTGAGTTTTGACTCGGTGCATGCACTTGAAATACATGACATGGCACGTGCCACGTCATGTATGGCGTGTGCACTAGAGATGCACAGTAGCAATGGGCGCGAAGGTCCTTAAGTGGTAGTAGACTGGCTTTGCCATTAACAGACATGTAACACATTTGGATTTAATGCAGGTGTTATGTGATAAGCCATCTTCCTAGCTTACTGGTGTTGGATGATCATACTATCACTGGAGAGGAGAGAGAAGAGGCCCGGAAAATTTATGGCAACAGGAGACTTTCTGTTACTTCAAAGAGGCCCAGTAAAAAAACACAAGGAAAAGGTACATACTTGTTATTGTTTTGGAATCTTATGACAACTGTCACAGATGATCACATCTTTATTATCAGTCTTCTTTTGTTGTCCATTACGTTATATAAAATGAAGTGCATTTCGCACATCATCAACATTGGGTATAAACCACACATTTGCATTTTGTCATAGCCCAAATTATGGTCAGTTTACAGGACTTCAGATCAAGTGGTACATGTTTGAGTCCTGGTAACTGCATCACTGATCAATGTGTTCCAGTGCAAGATGCTTCTCTCTCACAGTGTCAGACTCTCCCCTCAGGTGTATATTAAATGGTAATGCAAGGGGAAGTCTGCATATGAGCCAAGTGGTACATCAGGCTGATGCTAATATAATCAGACTCGTTCTTTCTCAAGATTACAATGCAATGTCCCCAACCAGAGCTCAAACAAGGAGAGAGGACCGCTTGATCCCGGGTTAAGTGCACCAATCATGAGGTCCCACGTTATTTTAGGAGCATGTGACAAATTATGTTGATACACATGTAGGGGGTAGCCCCTCCAATGGACCAGCATCCCATTCAGAGAGAAAAGGAGGGGGAATGGGAGTAATTAAACCCTCAGTCCCTTTATGGTACATAATTAACAATTATTCCATGAGCGTGTGTTGGATATGAGATGATAGATAGCCAACGAGGCGCGTTAAGCGCCAAGTTGGCTATAATCATCTCATATCCAACAAGCGCGAGTGGAATAATTGTTTTATTAAAAGCGCCCCTAAAATATAGAAAACTAGACTACAATAAAAATGAAAAGGCTCAAAAAATCACGCATACGCTTGCCATTTTTGTAGATCATGGTATAATGGCTCATTATACCATGATCGCTAAGCCAATGAAAACTCTCGAATTGCATTATCCAATGAACCAGTTTTTAATAAATTGTGATAATTGCTTCATGGTGTGTGGGACACTATTTAAATGTGTAAACCACATAATTTATTTCTAAGAGTTTGCACTGCCCAACACTCTAAGAAATCATAATATTTTAGGTTAGTGTTTAGAACGCTGTATGAATGACATTGACTTTTCTTTGTATCTTGCAGCGAAACAAAAGTGCAGAATAGCATTATGATTTTCTACCACCAGCTAGCTGGAGACAGTTTTTTGATTGAAGGGATGTGGAAAACTCAGTTTGGTCGAAAGAAGAGAGGAACTATTGTTTAGGTGATCAAAAGTTATAAAGACACCAAAAAATTTTTGCAAGGAACTGAGAGCTTTATGCACTGAGAGATAAGACAATTTTGTACTATTTAAAATATTATCAGAAGAGAATAAATGTATTTAAAAAAAAAAAAAGATATTGATAATTTTTGATATGCAATTATTTATAAATTATGAAAAATCCATCTGCAAGGGCGTAGCTAGCATTTCTAGGAGGGGGGTTCCAAATTGTTTCCAACGAAAACGGTTGGTCTAAAATCCTTACATTACGTACATACAAGACTTTGGCGTTTACGCTATGCAAACAGAAGACGCATTGGTTGCTGTTGAGCAAACACTGTTATCACTTCCTTGATATTTATGTCTCGGTGGTAATTGATGTTCATCAACGCCAGCCCAGACTCTCGCTCGCTTGGCATGATTGACCTGAGGCATGTTTTTAACCTTCTTAGTGCACTGAATGAATGCCCACATTCAGTTGACGTCATGGGCAATGTGCACAAAATGAGGATCAAGGTGTGGATGTTAGGAATTAGAACTCTCGATTGCATGCTGCGAGTGTCTGAACTGCACAGGTGGGAAGGTCGGCATCCTCAGTGCTGCACCACTTTCTCTTCCATCGCAAGAGCTCAACAACCACATGAGGAGAAGGAAGGTTGTTCTCATAAATCTCCAGCTCTGCGTCAATGTCAGGATTTCTGTCTCCGACGGCTACCAGCTGAGAAAGAAGATTAAAGAGGCTGGACAAGACATCATTAGTAGGATTGAAGTATGTTTTCATCTCTGATTGTAGATGGTCTAGAACGGGAATAGCAACTGCCCTCTTATAGTAATCAGATGGTGTCTGGGCTAGCACATTGTCGCAATGCTTACTGCTGATCGGTCCGGCGCGGGATGGAAGGTACAGCACCTACATTTGTCGCGGTAGTGACAGCCAGATCGAACCACTAGGATGTCTTCGATGTTGTCTCGGAGTTCCTGGAGATCATCCGTGACATTATTACTGTTAGTGTATGCCTCGTAGACAGCTAGATCTCTAGAACAACACCAATGCATCGTCTACTAATTTTGCGGGCATTTCTGCACACACGTGCATCTTGTTACACAAAAATCCCAACTCTGCTTATGTCTCCAAAAATGAAAGTGAAACGCAAATAGATACCAGAATGACGTTCACTGTACTTATTGCAAGCATAAAACAAAACGAAGAATTTCAGGAATCGAGAGTCCATTACACTCTTGCTGGGATAAAATCACTGTTGAAAATAGGAGAGGGGGGTTCCTTGGCGCGAGAGGGGGGGTTCCGGAACCCCTGGAACCCTCCCCTGGCTACGCCCCTGATCTGGTGAATGCTTGTTACAACTTAATTAAAACCTGCTCAAGCGATTTCCCTCAGAATATATAGAGTTGCTGTATTTAAGTTTTGCATTTTATCAGAAGATGTACAGCAATGTTTTTAAAAACATCCGTTCCATTCATTGGATAGCAAGTACTGTATTTGCACTGGGAATGATGAACCAAAGAATCAAAATAACGAGTATAAAGATTTAAGTCACTGGTGAAGTGAAAATCAAGTTAGCCTAAATGTCACTCAGATTCCTTCATTTGGTCAATCTGAACACAGCATTTTCGTTTTTCTTGGAAACACTTTGGCTAGTCTTAAAGAGCACTTTGTTTGGCCTTGAAACAGCATTTTGGTTAACCTGAAGAATACTTCGGCTAGCCTAAATAGCACTTAGGAAACAGCAGTTTGGTTAACAGGTTAGCTATCAGTGATGGTGATGGTAACAGGGTTGTTTCATTTATCTTATGGCTAGAATAAACAGTCATGTGATAATAGACATTGTTAGGGTATTTACGACATTTACATATATTAATAAAGTATCTGAAATATGATTAAAAAAGTAAACATGAAGTGCTCAAGTGTGATTAAATAGGTTTTGTACTAAATAGCATTTTAGTAAATCCTATTTGCGGATGATTATTTACATGTTTATGCATACAACTGGTTGTGTGTTGTTTTCAGTAAAGGAAATGTGTGGAAAGGGATAGCCTGGCAGGGAAATTTTGTATGCAAACATTGTATGGGAATAATCAGATATGTTTGAATGTGACATTGTGGGAGGTGCAGTGTCCTCATGGTTAGTATGCTTGACTCCTGAGCGAGCTGTCTGGGTTTGAGTCCTGGCCAGGGACATTGTACTGTGTTCTTGGGCAAGACACTTCACTCTCACAGTGCCTCTCCATCCAGATGTATTAATGGGTACTGGTGAACCCTGTGATGGACTAGCATCCCATCCAGAGGGGAGTAGAAATACTCCTAGTCACTTCACTCCTAGTCACTTCATCCTAATATTAGTCATGCCACGCGAAAACAGTCGCTATCTCTGCGCATCTTAGAGAAGATTGAGATTAAATTGATGGTATCCGGTCGTTCGGCCACCAAATCAATAGCCCCTAAAACCAGTAATCGAAAACACTGTCCATTTCTCGTTCAGGGCTAATCGACTTCTGGTTGGGGGCTTAACGGCTAGGGGCTACACAAATCAAGGGCTAAACGACTTACATTCGAACCGATGAGAATAATGCCCTAGATTGTCTGTTAAACCATCAACAACAAACGTGTACTACACAAACTCAAGGTGCTACACGATTGGCGGCGACACGTTCCGACTCCGAAGTCAGAGGTCTGTTTCGTTGCCTGGATGGAAATTGCGACAAGAATGCGTCTATTGACGACCCGCAAACCAGCAAATGGGCTGTACTTTGTTTATATCAGGAAGAAGGAAATACCCCTTCCCCCCAGAAAAAAAAATACCTTTCAGGAATTGAACGTTTGAAAGACGCAAACTTCTACGGTCATGGACGAACAAGTGTAAAAATAAATTGGGGAATTCATGTCCGAAATAATCTAATGTGAGATGCAGACACGAGTGACGAGAGTAAAAAGAGGTTCACGATGACATTTTATAATTCTACATATTGCTGAACTCAACTGCAGCTTTGATCCTCACCGTGTTTAAGGTGTCTCCATAGGGTTTTAAGAGCGCGCGCACCGATGATGCGAGCCCCCCCCCGGGGGGGGGGGGTACTCCCTTATAAGAGCTTAATAGGGACGTGCGGCCAGCCAGGGTAAGTTTTTCGGGATTTTGGTCTTAAACAGGGTATCGAATTTATCATTTTTTGTCTTAATCAGGGTATCGATTTATCAATTTTTGTCTTGAACAGGATATCTTTTCTTGGACGATAAACATCAAAATTTTTACAAGCTCTTGTTAATTAATATTGATTTCTGTTAACTTTGGCATTGATACCAGGCACATTAAATTTCCATTGAGTACACAACAAGAAAGCCACACATTTTGTAACCGCAACTTTTAATCTATGTCCAATAATAAACAGGGTATCAAAAATCGGGTAGGAAAATCAGCGATATTTGTATTACACAGGGTCAGGGTATGAGGGGCCGGGCCGCACCTCCCCGCCCAGGGATATATCAAGTACCCCCCCCCCCCCCCCCCCGTGCGAGCCTCAGTAATGTGCGCGCGCTAGCTGAGGCAAGCTCATGCAAAGCAGCGAACAAGTCAACAATATAGCTCAGTTTTACATCCCAGAAGTAGACACAGAGAAACCATTTAAAAGAAAACGTAAAGAAAACGATTTGGACTGAAAGGTCTTGTGCCTTTTGATGAGACCGCCATTGTCGAGTCGCTCATCGACAAAACCGCGTGGTTCGAAAATTCGCGCATGCCCACATAGCGATCTTGGCTAGTTCCTATTCTGATGACGTAATTGCCATTGAGTTGAAAAAAAATAGAAAAATCCTTATCAGATTTCGCAAAAATTCCTTCGGTGAAATTCCTTAAGATTTGGCAGAGAAGTTATTCCTTATTAGCTTTCCTCGCTTTCAATTTATCAGAAAAATTGTAAGACAAGGTTTTCGCTCAGCCAAAAAACACAAAAATGCTAAAAAAGTTTCTTCTTGCCAGACTCTACCCGGTTTGAGCATATCAGAAAATTTTACCGAAGGAAATTGAAGAAAATTGAAATCAAAGCCAAATGGACATCAAGAAATGGCGATGTTTGAGTAGTTTTAATTTGAGACTAAAAGCCTTGATATCAGAGGTGACTGTTGAACAGCAAATTTTGGCCCTTGTTTGTCATGTTTCAGTATCTTTGATTAGGAAAATAGCAAAAAAAACCGAGAATAATAACTTTCGATTGAGGTCACTGGCGCGCGCTTCGTGATCTTGCATAACCCTATTGAGCCACCTTTAAATAAATAAAGTTTATTGTATTGTACTGTGACTGGTTTATAACTTTATTCTGTTTACAAGATAAAATATCAATTTTCAATGGTTTCAAGGAAAGACAACAATTAACATTACTTTTCTGCTTTTCGCTTGATACGGTTTGTTAAGTATTCCTGGCTCTTAGATTATTGTACAAAGCTCGAAAAACGCTGATATGTCCGTCCATTTCAGTGCAATCTTTAAGAGTAGAGCAGGCTGTCTGTACAAGCTTGATTATCCTGTTGTATATCTCTACTATTCACAATAGTCTTTTACTTTGCATTCAAATATCATTTTGACCACAGCAACCGCATGTGCGCAATTGTCCATGGGATCCTTCTTGTCTCTATACAGAATACTTGTATTCCGTTCCATCCGCCATGAGTAAAATAACGTTCTTGTGGTTAATCCACACCAGCCGTATTAGTTTCAACAGAGCAGGAGACATTTTAGGTGAGGGAGAGACAGTGGAGTAAGACCGAACACACCGCAGAGAAGACCCCAGCATGCCAAACAACGATGAACCAGTCTGTTCAAAGAAGAAGAAGAAAAAAAAACAGACAAAGGAGAATATTGACAAAGCCAGGCTTGTATTAGTGCGGATACATCATGTTGATAATCTTATCACCTGCGAACAGGCTCCCGAAGAGGTGAGCGGAAGAGCGCGAAACTGAAGAATTCGGAGA
>JAHPZR010032628.1:0-33768 GCA_019787425.1 Platygyra sinensis | reverse complement strand
CAGTTCTGCAGTCCTTAATATTGCCTTGGAAAAGGAAGGGAAAAAAAAGAAAAAAAAAGTTATTATAACAGGGGGTATCCATATTTGATCCCCCATCCAAGTACTAACCATGGCGAACAGGGCTCAGTGACGTTGTTGAGCGGACGAAACATGTTGCTGACCTTGTGGTATAGTGACTCTACGCCGAACGCAATCTTTTAAATTTTCTAAGATGAGAAAAGGTATTAAAAAGAGAGAAATATCTCTGCCGCTGCATGGCTAGGAAAAAAAGAGAACAAAAAATTAGAGGAACATGAAAATGGGAACTATTACTTGCTTCGAGACAAGCGGCACTTTCCTTATAATTTGCTCGGTCTCTCGGACGAAGATAACTCGATCTCACGGTACGGACCGATAACTTTGTGAACGTGAATGTTTTCAACAGTGTTACATCTCCTCGTGTACTCTCTTATCGTTGCGTTTTGCACTATTTCTTAACAATACCAGTGGGCTTTAACTTTAACCTAACCTTCGGATTAAAACCTCAAGTCGGAAGCATCAAAATTGTCACTCTTTAGAAACGATCTATTTCCAAGTTGAGTGGCTCATAGCCACTTTTATTCATATGGAAGCTTCCCCGGATTTCCAAATGTCTAACGGGGAGTGATGGAGTGCAGGAGTGAAATCGGGCCCACCACCACAACTTGGAAAATAATAAATATTTTCCAAGTTAAAAAAGAGACCAAAACACAAAAAGGAAAACTATCGCCTAATCTCGCTAACATCCATCATTAGCAAAACAGCTGAGAAAATTGTAACATCAAGAGTCGTCTCATTCTAGACTGAACATCAATTACTAAACCCAAGCCAATTTGACTACTTGGAAGACAGATCGACAGTGTCACAACTTTTAAGCTGTTTTAACGACTGGTGCTTATCAAGAAATTCATCAAAAGTGTCTGATGTAATATTTCTGGACCTTTAGTTCAAAGAAGTAAACTGCCAAACCAAACCAGACAAGTGTAATGTAATCGTAAGGGTAGATCAAAAAATAGACAAGCTACGTTTTCACTTACAGTGTACCGTAATTTTACGAATAAAAATCGATCTTAGTAATTTCCTTCGCAGCCGTTATTAGGTATAGGGTTTTCACGCAACGTTTCTGTGAAATGATTTTTAGTGGGGAAAAGATTTGCGTGGCGACCCTAATAACGGCTGCGAAGGAGACTACCGATCTGCCTCGATCTGGCCCGATTTGACTCTTATTCGCTAGTTGCACATACCCATAATCCTTTGCGTTGTTGGGGGGTAACCATTAGAATAAATGTATGGTATCATGACAAAAATTAGTTCGGTGAGCTCGCAAAACCAGCTACTAATGCTTAAAAATGCACCAGAATTTACTAAAATCATGATAGGAGAAATTTGTACTAGTTTATAACTAAATGTAGAGAATTTTTTTTTTGTCCATACATCGTCTTGTAATTTTACAGACGATGTATGGACAAAAAAAAGAATTTCTCTACATTTAGTTATAAACTAGTACAAATTTCTCCTATCATGATTTTGGTAAATTCTGGTGCATTTTTAAGCATTAGTAGCTGGTTTTGCGAGCTCACCGAACTAATTTTTGTCATGATACCATACATTTCTTCTAATGACGGTTACCCCCCAACAACGCAAAGGATTATGGGTCATGTGCAAGTAGCGAATTGACAATTATTTTTGTGATTTATACCTGTTTTATTATTCACCGAAAAGTGTGCATTATATGATAGTTTTTCAATCGACTCATTGTGTAGCCTGAGCACATCCCCTCAAAAAAATTGGGAAAGAAACTGTCCTAGGAGAGCCCCCCAATTTTAGTTCTTCAGTTAATTAGTAACAGACCCTTAACTGACAACTGACAAATGCACAAGATGTAACTGATAACTGACATTTGCACACCTCCCCCCTTCCTCCCTCATTCAGACCCCCTTATTTTGCCAACACAAAGGCTTTTAACTCCTGCCAGAAATTCAAGTTGTTCTGAGTTCCAGTCTGGCCAAACCGCGGAGAGATAGAGTGTGGCCATTATTTTTAAATGATACTTCCCCGTTTTAGTTACAAACGTAGATTCTTGCGGCTACAGTCATGCCTGCTCTGGTCTATTAACTGTGAGTGGGACAATGTGCGAAACAGGCACCCTTGTTTTTCTAAGCCCGTTCACACCTAGTTTACTGATTTCTGTTTTGTCTTTCCCGCGTCCTTTCTTGTGTCTACCACGTGATTGTTAACCTGTGAATTCACTGCTGTTCTTCCCAGTTGGTCTGCACTGTTTATACCCACGTTCTCCATCAACATTATACAAATTGCTGCAATGGTCCAGACCTCACACTAGTCCACGCATATTAAATAGTGACTACAACCACCAACAAATAAGGACAGATTTAACTCGGGTAACATTAAGTTATATTTTGATATATTGAAGCTTAAATCAATATATTGGCAGACAATTAGCTACAAAAAGATATGTAGCTGTCTCAAATGCAGCTCTTTATCTTTGCTAATTATGTCAAAAGCCAACTGGTTTGATAACCAGCAGCTAGCAATGTTAACATGATTAATGTGCCTCCATTTTTAACACTGCTTCCGAGTTTAGTTTCTAGCATCGTATACAACTAACACATGGAGGCATGGGTACATGTTTCAAATTATTTCATAGCTTTACTTGTTTATGTTTAAATAACCTTCCTTGATAGAACTACTTAAGACAAGAAAAATCTAACAAGGACTATCTACCTCTCTGTCCTTCTTAAAGATGTTTTTTCTCTCTCTTTTTATCTAAAAATTACTTCTCGTGCATTACCAACATTTGAACCAGCATTTAAAATGCTAAAAGTACAAGGTTTATAATTTCTTTGTTTGTATTATTTGACTAAAGATGGTTATCTGCGCTTTTTCTCAACTAGATCTGTCCGCTAGGATTGAAGTCTGGATTACACGCATATATAATCATTTTTTCCTTTTTTTTAAGTTTAATATGGCCTTTTTAAGTTTAAATTTCTCTTCCATGGTGCATTTTCCTGTAGACTTTTCTGTCACTTTCTTATCCGCTGTGTTCATCAGTGTTAGCGGGCGCATTGTAGTAAGGGCGTGACTCATCATGCTTGTTCAAGTCACAATATGATACATTCCTCGTCATGATCACCTCCAGTCGATCAATCAACTCCGAGAAACTGGGACGAGAAGACGGATCTTCATTCCAGCACTCAGACATCAGTTCATATCTATCATGGATTAGAACATGACAAAAAGTTAAAAAGCTGTATTGCGAAACAAACACGATAAATCTACAATATTTGTCAAAGCCAACTTGAAATACATTACAACGCTAACTCAGTTTCTCGACATTGTATGGGTGCGTGAAGGGGCAAGATGTGCAAAACATGAAATGGCCAAACTTGCAGCCTCTTGATCAAAAATAATGTGAAATAGAAATATGTTGAACTACAACCTGAACCAATGCCGTCGCGGTTGTTTTTATTCAATGTAAATATATATTTTAAGCGAGCTACATGCACTCCAATTTGTAATTGCTGGATAATTGCTTGTTTTCAAGTATCAGCCCCATTTCGAAAAAAGGACCACTGATCTCAACGCAATTCAGTTACTTACACTTCATCACAACACATGTCTGGCCTTTCCATGCGATAACCAGTCTTCAAAAGTTGACACAGACCTCGATTGGTTAACGTGGGATACGGGACACCTCCTGAAATGCATTAAAAAGAGAAAAAAAGTCATTAGAAAGTGAGTTAACAGTAAGTGTCACGTGATGAATTAAAACTGAAATTAATTTTCGCCTTATTAAACAAAAGAAAGTAATGACTATTTTCAGAAATAAAGGAACAATTAAAGAATCAAATAAATTTTTTTTTTAACTTACCCATGGTGGCCATTTCCCAAAGAAGTATTCCAAAGGACCAGCTATATGAAAATAAAAAGGATCAAGGGACGCTGTTTTGTAATTACCGTACATGTACTCAACACAGCTAAGATTTAAAGGATTTTTCTTTTTAGTCGGGGCGCGGCATTACTACTAAGCTGCCCCACTTCTTTCAGTCATACTTTGCAAACTCATGCGTATCATAACTCGATGATACACGCTAAATCCTCGAAAGAACAAGTTGTACTACTCCATATGTGGGTCTGGGGGTTAAGGAAAAGGTTTTGTCGTCACGCAGAAAGATTGACTTACACATCACTCTTGATGGTGTAAATGCTGTCATTAATTGATTCCGGGGCCATCCATTTCACAGGAAGCTTCTTTGTATTCTTTCCACTGTACACGTCCTCGTAGATTTCTCGCATCAAACCAAAGTCTGACACTTTGACTCGGTTATCACTGCCAACCAGAATATTACGAGCTGCAAGGTCACGATGAATGAAGCCTTTCTCTGCGAGATGATTCTAAAATAGTTATGAAATAATTAAAAGAGCATAATTTATTTATAGAAATAAAGATTCTGATACTCTTTTCTTTTTTGTGAGTCACCTATTTAAACTTATTAAAAGAGTTTGAAATTACCAATAAACAAGGTGCGCTAGACCCACCATGACTTCAGTTTCAGATGATTTCAAAATATAACACAAGCAGCTGCGGGGATAAACATTTTTAAAACATGCATTATATGAACTTGATGTTGCGTATGCTAGTCAACATACATGTATGTATTAAATATTGACTACCATACGGAACGTCAAGTTCATAAAATGCGTGTTTTTTAAATGTTTATCACCGCTGTTTGCATTTTATTTTTAATCAAGCTACGATGGCCGAAGACCAAGAGTTTGTATGATTTCAGATGATTTATTTAGAAAACCTTTGTTGTGGAGGTCGAAAATAGCAGTTTCACACTTCATCTCATTTCGAATTAGCTATATTAATACCTACCATTCCCTTTGCTATTTGCCAAGCAAAAGAAAACAGCTTTTGAGTGGTAAAGCTGTCCGCTTCTTCGTCGTCGTCATCATCAATACTTTCCGTTGATATTAGTATGGTGGCAGCATTGATGTTTCCCTGTGATGTCGATGGCATCGACAGCTGTTCCACGCTTTCCTGTTCCAGAAAATCGTTACAGTTACCTTCGTCAGCGTCGGCGTCATCACTATCAATATTTTTAGTTGATATCAGTGAAGTGGAAGCGTCGTCTTTTTTCTGTGATGTCGTTAGCATTGATAGCATTTCTATTTTTGCTTGATCCATGAAATCGTTGTTTCCTTCCTCTTCGTCGTCGTCGTCATCATCAATATTTTCAGTCGATATCAATATGGCGGCAGCGTTGCTGTTTTCCTGCGATGTCGATTGTATCGGCATCAGTTCGATGATTTTTTGATCCAGTAAATCGTTTCTCTTTTCCTGAATAAATAAGGCAAGGGAAAAGAACGTAACCTAGCCAGTAACGGTAGCAAACTGAGCGTTCGTAAATTATTTCGTTATTCATATTTTGGGTAGGAAAGGAAGAACAGAATGTGTGGTACTTATTTCCAATCTAAAGTAGCAAAAGAAAAAGGCAAAACTTGGTGAGTTTTTCTTATATTGATTGGAAAACATTTGTAGTAAGATGTCGAAGTTACGTTTGCTACATAATTGTTTTTTTTTTTTTTTCCAAGTTTTGATTTTGGTTTCAATGTTTGTCTTTATGTACTCGGACAAAGGAAACGCCCGAGTTCGTTTTTTTTTCCTTCAGCCACAGTTTGCAAGTCCTTAACTCGCATGCGCGACGATTTGACTCTGATGAGAACATGGCATGGTGTAATGGCGGACGAAGAAAAGTTTATGCGGTGGAAGATCAGCACAAACACTGTGTATAATGCGCTCAAAACGGATACCAAATATTCACACAGCGTTTGCGGTAGACCCACACTAAAGATAAGGAGCGCTTTCAGAACAGGTTGGTCCGCAAACCTTACTAGAGATCTCTTTATGAGCGAACATTTATGAGTGAATTCAATTTTTTACATAATGTAGTTCTTATTTATATTTGTATTCATTCGCTCACCCATTCGTTTGTTCGTTCATTTAATGCATTCAATCATTTGTCCGTCCGCTCCATCCTTCCCCATTCCTTCCTTTCTTTCTTTCTTGCTTCTTTCATCTAACCACCCACCAATTCTCCTAATAACCTCCTGCTCACCGAGCAACACACCCTGGCAGTCAGCTATGTGACATATCAATTGATAGGTTACTTCCTTTTAAGCTTTAGATATTTGATTGAAGATATACTATACAACATTCCCCATCCCTCAACTTACATATTCATGGCGTCAAAGGCCTCAGAACTTTTGGTCCCCACTCCATCACATCACTCACGTTCTCAACATATCTGCCGTCAGAATAGGGTTTAACGTGGCTCAAAACAGTTTCCAGCACAAAGATCTTGATGGGTCGTTAAAATCACTATTTATCACTTGATGCTACAATCATGGTATCAAAATACTGGCTAACTATTGGTGAACACGTTGTTATTATTTTCGTAACACAATAGATTACCATAGCAACAGTATGGCCTGCTAAAAACACCCTTAATTACCGCTCAAGGGGCTTATAATAAAAAAAGCAAGGATAATTTTTTTACTATTTTCAACTTTTGATAAGCATAATAAGACGCAAATTTTAGCAAAGTTAAAAAATTCTCTTCGTAAGATTCGGAGCAAAGGTGGGAAGAGTTGTTTTTTTCTCGTGCTCATCAGAAATTGATAATATAAAAAATTTCACCGCGCTGTTTTTAAATTATATGCCCCTAAATCTGTAATCAGACCAGCTTTTGTTTTTTGTAGGTTATACTGTTGCTATGGTAACCTATTGAGTTACAAAAATGATAACAACGTGTTCACTAATGGTTAGGCGGTATTTTGATGGCATGATTGAAGCATCAAGTAATAAAGAGTGGTTGTAACGACCCATCAAAATCTATGTGCTTGAAACTGTTTTTATTCACCCGAATGTAAGGCACCTACTTGGTCACATTCGCTCACTTCTTTTTCAGCCCTGAATATTTCCTTGTCTTCGAAACATTTCTTCTCCTCGTTTCCTCTAGTGCCTTGGTTTCGATTGATCTAGAGAACAATCAACACGATTAGGTCAATTACCAGCAAGGTTGGTCTAAACGTGGAAGTAATTAAGTTTCAAGATGAGGGCTGCATGGACATTATCGACTAGAAATCTTGTTATATTTACAACCCAACAGAGCCTACTTGGGAGACATCTAGCCATTGAAAATCCTAAAGCTGCGTGTTAACTGTTAGCTTTGATGGAACTGCAACGAGTTTCACATAATTAGCACGAACTATCTCGTGATGTGAAGGACTACACCACTGTCCTTTAAAAGAGAGTTACCATGAAATCCATTACTACTAAACATTTGAGGCAACATTAAATTATTCAAATATTTCTTTGGGGAACTTCTTACCGATCGCGATCGCCTCCTGCGCCGTAGCCACTGCAACAGATCACCAAACGGAACGTACTCTATCACTAAGAACTTGTGCTCCTGCAAAGTGCAACAACCAACCAGGGATACAATATTTTGGTGTGCACCCAACAGTTTCATCTGCTCTATCTCATGTAAGAAATCTTCTTTTTGGACTTCACTTGGATCACCTAAACATAAATGATATAGTTAAATTCCTATTTACTACGATCAGAAGATTTTGAAATCAGATTGGCCAATCAATCGGCCATCTGTTAGGCTTTGATTCAGTCACGGTCTGAGTAACGTGATTCCGACAGGAAATTCAACTGAGTTTCATACTAAGGACTACCTGCTGTCCAATTTAGGGTTTATGACCTCGTTTACGGGACAGCAAAACGACATTTGACGGATGATTTGATCTGATTGCAAAAGATTAAGCACGATCGATCTGAAAAGTCAAGTATTTGCTGCACATCACCGAGAATATAAATCTCTTTCAGGTGAATTTTAGAGACTGGACTTACTCAAGTTGTGCAATGCAACGATTTACCCTTTCCTTTATGATTTTGCATAATGATTGCAATTACCTTGCAGTTCTTTGACAGCAACCACCTGGCAAGGCCCCTCTTGTTTCAGTGTTTTTTTAGTATCAAACACTTCTATTCCAACTCGTCTCTTTAAAGTTGCTTTGTAAACCACACCAAACGCTCCTCGACCCAGTTCTTCCTCATGTTCTATTTGCTCGGGAAGAAGCTCCCACTTGTCAAACGGGATAATTTCGCGAGCTGAACGAGATGATCTGTGGAACAATGGGAAAATAGCTTAAATACAAAATAGTTGTTTTTAAGAAGCACAGTGCAGTACACTATGATTTTGCTGAGATCTTGCTGTTTAAAAGATGAATTTCTTAAGGCCTCTTGACAAGAAGGGAGGGTTACCCTACCAAGAGGGTTAACCCTAGCTGGAGGGCTAGGGTTTACAAGCAGAATTTCACAGCTAGGGTAACCCTACAACCCGGGACAACTTAATACGCGGCTATACTCAAAGAGTCTGGAGCCTGACAATTAAAAAGTTAATCCGGTAAGCAGGTTACCCTACCTACCTTGAGTGTTCACAAGGGAAAAAGTTAACCCCCTGCCAGGGTCACCATGAATATCCGGAAGTGGAGAGATTCCCAAAATAGATTGCATTATAGGGACCCTGGCCAACGCTTCACCTTGAACCACTAGATCCCGAGTCCAATGCGCTTAGTTAGTTGGGGTGAAGCGTGAAAACCGGTGAGCGAAAGAAAGAGAGGGGCTTGGTGCGAGGAGGGAACGCCGCACCATACTCCTCCTTCCTTACACACCAACCTGTACCGCTAACTGTAAAATTCTAAGATGTTCAGAAACTCTCCTGTCACTGTCCCGTTTCCCGTGCAATAACCAATATAAATTTATTATGTTTTA
This sequence comes from Platygyra sinensis, assembly GCA_019787425.1. NCBI lineage: Eukaryota > Metazoa > Cnidaria > Anthozoa > Scleractinia > Merulinidae > Platygyra > Platygyra sinensis. Next base: position 24,884 of record JAHPZR010032628.1, on the reverse strand, counting down.
TTAGTAATGGTAATAGGACTGAGTGGAGTCCAATTCGGTCTGTAATCATACGAGTGATAACAAAATCGGACGACCGCGCAGCGGGAGTCCGATTTGTTTATCACGAGTATGATTACAGACAGAATTGGACGACACGAAGTCTTATTACCAGTTAATCATAAAAATTACAATTTCCGAGAAAAGAAGAATAACCAAGTTATAAAAATATCGCTCTGAAATGGACAACATTCAAAATGGATTTGCTGGTTGCCAAGTGACGAGCGAAAAGCAAGTATTATGTCAGTCAAAAACGCAACCATGCATGAAAAACGCACAACTGCGCAGAACTAATTAACCGCGCGGCCTGGGGCCGAGGCGCGGTTCTATTTTTACACGGCGTTTATTTTTTTTAACCGCGCGGCCTGGGGCTGAGGCGCGGTTCTAGTTTTACACGGAGTTTATTTTTAACCGCGCGGCCTGGGGCCGAGGCGCGGTTCTAGTTTTACACGCGGTTTATTTTTAACCGCGCAGCCGTAGGCGTGCGCGGTTAATGTTTTACCTTCGGTTTATTAACCGCGCAGCCGTAGGCGTGCGCGGTTAATGTTTTACCTTCGGTTTATTAACCGCGCAGCCGTAGGCGTGCGCGGTTAATGTTTTACCTTCGGTTTATTAAACCGCGCAGCCGAAGGCTGCGCGGTTTCTTGCTTTGCCTTCGGTTTACTTTTTTTTTTTAAACCGCGCAGCCGAAGGCTGGGCGGTTTCTTGCTCTGCCTTCGGTTATTTTTTTAAACCGCGCAGCCGTAGGCTGGGCAGTTTCTTGCTCTGCCTTCGGTTTTTTTTTTTTTTTTTTTTTTTTAGTCTTGTCGGTGACTATATCCAAACCTCCGCGGATGATGTCATTATCAGCCAATTACAGGCCATTTCTCAGTTCTTTTCGTCATATCCCCCCTCAGGAGGGTTTTGTCAAGTTAGCGAATTAACTGTTTAGACAAAAGAATGGCCGCCGACGGGAAAAATGTTTATTTGGTCAAACTTGGGCCAAAATCCTTCGGCGATGGGCGCAGGACATTTGCAAGGATAAAGCATCTAATTTGGTACCAGCTGCTGGCTACTAAGGCTGAAATTATCCAGAGTTAAGCTGTATTTTCGTTTTGCGTGCGAAACAGAAGATTTCGTAATCTGGAATTTTGTTTCTGTTTACTTTCGAAGGGAATATTCAATGCGCTATAAAGGTATTACTTCTGGCCATGGATCACGCTGACGGTGATAAATGTAAGATCGTGTTTACTTCGCCAGAAGCTATGATGGAATTTTCTGGGGAAAAAAGTTAAAACTTAGCCTTTTATCATGTTTTATAGCGCTCGTCATAAACCCTTTTAACATATGTAAATTGATAGTCGTTTGAAAGGTCAAGGTATTTTTTTCTCAGACATAAACAAAATTCTCCGATTACAAGTCACGCTAGACCCGCTTCAGGCAAAGAATGTTTCCATATCTCAAACCGCCCTCTTCCTATTCACGTACACTCGCATGAAATTTCTAAGTTTCTTGACACAGAGACTTAGTTTCTGCTCAACAAATGTGTCAAAGTGCAAGTTTCTTCAATTTTAAAGGGAAAAAAAAACCGAAGGCAGAGCAAGAAACCGCCCAGCCTACGGCTGCGCGGTTTAAAAAAATTAACCGAAGGCAGAGCAAGAAACCGCCCAGCCTTCGGCTGCGCGGTTTAAAAAAAAAAAGTAAACCGAAGGCAAAGCAAGAAACCGCGCAGCCTTCGGCTGCGCGGTTTAATAAACCGAAGGTAAAACATTAACCGCGCACGCCTACGGCTGCGCGGTTAATAAACCGAAGGTAAAACATTAACCGCGCACGCCTACGGCTGCGCGGTTAATAAACCGAAGGTAAAACATTAACCGCGCACGCCTACGGCTGCGCGGTTAAAAATAAACCGCGTGTAAAACTAGAACCGCGCCTCGGCCCCAGGCCGCGCGGTTAAAAATAAACTCCGTGTAAAACTAGAACCGCGCCTCAGCCCCAGGCCGCGCGGTTAAAAAAAATAAACGCCGTGTAAAAATAGAACCGCGCCTCGGCCCCAGGCCGCGCGGTTAATTAGTTCTGCGCAGTTGTGCGTTTTTCATGCATGGTTGCGTTTTTGACTGACATAATACTTGCTTTTCGCTCGTCACTTGGCAACCAGCAAATCCATTTTGAATGTTGTCCATTTCAGAGCGATATTTTTATAACTTGGTTATTCTTCTTTTCTCGGAAATTGTAATTTTTATGATTAACTGGTAATAAGACTTCGTGTCGTCCAATTCTGTCTGTAATCATACTCGTGATAAACAAATCGGACTCCCGCTGCGCGGTCGTCCGATTTTGTTATCACTCGTATGATTACAGACCGAATTGGACTCCACTCAGTCCTATTACCATTACTAATAAAACATAATAAATTTATATTGGTTATTGCACGGGAAACGGGACAGTGACAGGAGAGTTTCTGAACATCTTAGAATTTTACAGTTAGCGGTACAGGTTGGTGTGTAAGGAAGGAGGAGTATGGTGCGGCGTTCCCTCCTCGCACCAAGCCCCTCTCTTTCTTTCGCTCACCGGTTTTCACGCTTCACCCCAACTAACTAAGCGCATTGGACTCGGGATCTAGTGGTTCAAGGTGAAGCGTTGGCCAGGGTCCCTATAATGCAATCTATTTTGGGAATCTCTCCACTTCCGGATATTCATGGTGACCCTGGCAGGGGGTTAACTTTTTCCCTTGTGAACACTCAAGGTAGGTAGGGTAACCTGCTTACCGGATTAACTTTTTAATTGTCAGGCTCCAGACTCTTTGAGTATAGCCGCGTATTAAGTTGTCCCGGGTTGTAGGGTTACCCTAGCTGTGAAATTCTGCTTGTAAACCCTAGCCCTCCAGCTAGGGTTAACCCTCTTGGTAGGGTAACCCTCCCTTCTTGTCAAGAGGCCTTAAGAAATTCATCTTTTAAACAGCAAGATCTCAGCAAAATCATAGTGTACTGCACTGTGCTTCTTAAAAACAACTATTTTGTATTTAAGCTATTTTCCCATTGTTCCACAGATCATCTCGTTCAGCTCGCGAAATTATCCCGTTTGACAAGTGGGAGCTTCTTCCCGAGCAAATAGAACATGAGGAAGAACTGGGTCGAGGAGCGTTTGGTGTGGTTTACAAAGCAACTTTAAAGAGACGAGTTGGAATAGAAGTGTTTGATACTAAAAAAACACTGAAACAAGAGGGGCCTTGCCAGGTGGTTGCTGTCAAAGAACTGCAAGGTAATTGCAATCATTATGCAAAATCATAAAGGAAAGGGTAAATCGTTGCATTGCACAACTTGAGTAAGTCCAGTCTCTAAAATTCACCTGAAAGAGATTTATATTCTCGGTGATGTGCAGCAAATACTTGACTTTTCAGATCGATCGTGCTTAATCTTTTGCAATCAGATCAAATCATCCGTCAAATGTCGTTTTGCTGTCCCGTAAACGAGGTCATAAACCCTAAATTGGACAGCAGGTAGTCCTTAGTATGAAACTCAGTTGAATTTCCTGTCGGAATCACGTTACTCAGACCGTGACTGAATCAAAGCCTAACAGATGGCCGATTGATTGGCCAATCTGATTTCAAAATCTTCTGATCGTAGTAAATAGGAATTTAACTATATCATTTATGTTTAGGTGATCCAAGTGAAGTCCAAAAAGAAGATTTCTTACATGAGATAGAGCAGATGAAACTGTTGGGTGCACACCAAAATATTGTATCCCTGGTTGGTTGTTGCACTTTGCAGGAGCACAAGTTCTTAGTGATAGAGTACGTTCCGTTTGGTGATCTGTTGCAGTGGCTACGGCGCAGGAGGCGATCGCGATCGGTAAGAAGTTCCCCAAAGAAATATTTGAATAATTTAATGTTGCCTCAAATGTTTAGTAGTAATGGATTTCATGGTAACTCTCTTTTAAAGGACAGTGGTGTAGTCCTTCACATCACGAGATAGTTCGTGCTAATTATGTGAAACTCGTTGCAGTTCCATCAAAGCTAACAGTTAACACGCAGCTTTAGGATTTTCAATGGCTAGATGTCTCCCAAGTAGGCTCTGTTGGGTTGTAAATATAACAAGATTTCTAGTCGATAATGTCCATGCAGCCCTCATCTTGAAACTTAATTACTTCCACGTTTAGACCAACCTTGCTGGTAATTGACCTAATCGTGTTGATTGTTCTCTAGATCAATCGAAACCAAGGCACTAGAGGAAACGAGGAGAAGAAATGTTTCGAAGACAAGGAAATATTCAGGGCTGAAAAAGAAGTGAGCGAATGTGACCAAGTAGGTGCCTTACATTCGGGTGAATAAAAACAGTTTCAAGCACATAGATTTTGATGGGTCGTTACAACCACTCTTTATTACTTGATGCTTCAATCATGCCATCAAAATACCGCCTAACCATTAGTGAACACGTTGTTATCATTTTTGTAACTCAATAGGTTACCATAGCAACAGTATAACCTACAAAAAACAAAAGCTGGTCTGATTACAGATTTAGGGGCATATAATTTAAAAACAGCGCGGTGAAATTTTTTATATTATCAATTTCTGATGAGCACGAGAAAAAACAACTCTTCCCACCTTTGCTCCGAATCTTACGAAGAGAATTTTTTAACTTTGCTAAAATTTGCGTCTTATTATGCTTATCAAAAGTTGAAAATAGTAAAAAAATTATCCTTGCTTTTTTTATTATAAGCCCCTTGAGCGGTAATTAAGGGTGTTTTTAGCAGGCCATACTGTTGCTATGGTAATCTATTGTGTTACGAAAATAATAACAACGTGTTCACCAATAGTTAGCCAGTATTTTGATACCATGATTGTAGCATCAAGTGATAAATAGTGATTTTAACGACCCATCAAGATCTTTGTGCTGGAAACTGTTTTGAGCCACGTTAAACCCTATTCTGACGGCAGATATGTTGAGAACGTGAGTGATGTGATGGAGTGGGGACCAAAAGTTCTGAGGCCTTTGACGCCATGAATATGTAAGTTGAGGGATGGGGAATGTTGTATAGTATATCTTCAATCAAATATCTAAAGCTTAAAAGGAAGTAACCTATCAATTGATATGTCACATAGCTGACTGCCAGGGTGTGTTGCTCGGTGAGCAGGAGGTTATTAGGAGAATTGGTGGGTGGTTAGATGAAAGAAGCAAGAAAGAAAGAAAGGAAGGAATGGGGAAGGATGGAGCGGACGGACAAATGATTGAATGCATTAAATGAACGAACAAACGAATGGGTGAGCGAATGAATACAAATATAAATAAGAACTACATTATGTAAAAAATTGAATTCACTCATAAATGTTCGCTCATAAAGAGATCTCTAGTAAGGTTTGCGGACCAACCTGTTCTGAAAGCGCTCCTTATCTTTAGTGTGGGTCTACCGCAAACGCTGTGTGAATATTTGGTATCCGTTTTGAGCGCATTATACACAGTGTTTGTGCTGATCTTCCACCGCATAAACTTTTCTTCGTCCGCCATTACACCATGCCATGTTCTCATCAGAGTCAAATCGTCGCGCATGCGAGTTAAGGACTTGCAAACTGTGGCTGAAGGAAAAAAAAACGAACTCGGGCGTTTCCTTTGTCCGAGTACATAAAGACAAACATTGAAACCAAAATCAAAACTTGGAAAAAAAAAAAAAAACAATTATGTAGCAAACGTAACTTCGACATCTTACTACAAATGTTTTCCAATCAATATAAGAAAAACTCACCAAGTTTTGCCTTTTTCTTTTGCTACTTTAGATTGGAAATAAGTACCACACATTCTGTTCTTCCTTTCCTACCCAAAATATGAATAACGAAATAATTTACGAACGCTCAGTTTGCTACCGTTACTGGCTAGGTTACGTTCTTTTCCCTTGCCTTATTTATTCAGGAAAAGAGAAACGATTTACTGGATCAAAAAATCATCGAACTGATGCCGATACAATCGACATCGCAGGAAAACAGCAACGCTGCCGCCATATTGATATCGACTGAAAATATTGATGATGACGACGACGACGAAGAGGAAGGAAACAACGATTTCATGGATCAAGCAAAAATAGAAATGCTATCAATGCTAACGACATCACAGAAAAAAGACGACGCTTCCACTTCACTGATATCAACTAAAAATATTGATAGTGATGACGCCGACGCTGACGAAGGTAACTGTAACGATTTTCTGGAACAGGAAAGCGTGGAACAGCTGTCGATGCCATCGACATCACAGGGAAACATCAATGCTGCCACCATACTAATATCAACGGAAAGTATTGATGATGACGACGACGAAGAAGCGGACAGCTTTACCACTCAAAAGCTGTTTTCTTTTGCTTGGCAAATAGCAAAGGGAATGGTAGGTATTAATATAGCTAATTCGAAATGAGATGAAGTGTGAAACTGCTATTTTCGACCTCCACAACAAAGGTTTTCTAAATAAATCATCTGAAATCATACAAACTCTTGGTCTTCGGCCATCGTAGCTTGATTAAAAATAAAATGCAAACAGCGGTGATAAACATTTAAAAAACACGCATTTTATGAACTTGACGTTCCGTATGGTAGTCAATATTTAATACATACATGTATGTTGACTAGCATACGCAACATCAAGTTCATATAATGCATGTTTTAAAAATGTTTATCCCCGCAGCTGCTTGTGTTATATTTTGAAATCATCTGAAACTGAAGTCATGGTGGGTCTAGCGCACCTTGTTTATTGGTAATTTCAAACTCTTTTAATAAGTTTAAATAGGTGACTCACAAAAAAGAAAAGAGTATCAGAATCTTTATTTCTATAAATAAATTATGCTCTTTTAATTATTTCATAACTATTTTAGAATCATCTCGCAGAGAAAGGCTTCATTCATCGTGACCTTGCAGCTCGTAATATTCTGGTTGGCAGTGATAACCGAGTCAAAGTGTCAGACTTTGGTTTGATGCGAGAAATCTACGAGGACGTGTACAGTGGAAAGAATACAAAGAAGCTTCCTGTGAAATGGATGGCCCCGGAATCAATTAATGACAGCATTTACACCATCAAGAGTGATGTGTAAGTCAATCTTTCTGCGTGACGACAAAACCTTTTCCTTAACCCCCAGACCCACATATGGAGTAGTACAACTTGTTCTTTCGAGGATTTAGCGTGTATCATCGAGTTATGATACGCATGAGTTTGCAAAGTATGACTGAAAGAAGTGGGGCAGCTTAGTAGTAATGCCGCGCCCCGACTAAAAAGAAAAATCCTTTAAATCTTAGCTGTGTTGAGTACATGTACGGTAATTACAAAACAGCGTCCCTTGATCCTTTTTATTTTCATATAGCTGGTCCTTTGGAATACTTCTTTGGGAAATGGCCACCATGGGTAAGTTAAAAAAAAAATTTATTTGATTCTTTAATTGTTCCTTTATTTCTGAAAATAGTCATTACTTTCTTTTGTTTAATAAGGCGAAAATTAATTTCAGTTTTAATTCATCACGTGACACTTACTGTTAACTCACTTTCTAATGACTTTTTTTCTCTTTTTAATGCATTTCAGGAGGTGTCCCGTATCCCACGTTAACCAATCGAGGTCTGTGTCAACTTTTGAAGACTGGTTATCGCATGGAAAGGCCAGACATGTGTTGTGATGAAGTGTAAGTAACTGAATTGCGTTGAGATCAGTGGTCCTTTTTTCGAAATGGGGCTGATACTTGAAAACAAGCAATTATCCAGCAATTACAAATTGGAGTGCATGTAGCTCGCTTAAAATATATATTTACATTGAATAAAAACAACCGCGACGGCATTGGTTCAGGTTGTAGTTCAACATATTTCTATTTCACATTATTTTTGATCAAGAGGCTGCAAGTTTGGCCATTTCATGTTTTGCACATCTTGCCCCTTCACGCACCCATACAATGTCGAGAAACTGAGTTAGCGTTGTAATGTATTTCAAGTTGGCTTTGACAAATATTGTAGATTTATCGTGTTTGTTTCGCAATACAGCTTTTTAACTTTTTGTCATGTTCTAATCCATGATAGATATGAACTGATGTCTGAGTGCTGGAATGAAGATCCGTCTTCTCGTCCCAGTTTCTCGGAGTTGATTGATCGACTGGAGGTGATCATGACGAGGAATGTATCATATTGTGACTTGAACAAGCATGATGAGTCACGCCCTTACTACAATGCGCCCGCTAACACTGATGAACACAGCGGATAAGAAAGTGACAGAAAAGTCTACAGGAAAATGCACCATGGAAGAGAAATTTAAACTTAAAAAGGCCATATTAAACTTAAAAAAAAGGAAAAAATGATTATATATGCGTGTAATCCAGACTTCAATCCTAGCGGACAGATCTAGTTGAGAAAAAGCGCAGATAACCATCTTTAGTCAAATAATACAAACAAAGAAATTATAAACCTTGTACTTTTAGCATTTTAAATGCTGGTTCAAATGTTGGTAATGCACGAGAAGTAATTTTTAGATAAAAAGAGAGAGAAAAAACATCTTTAAGAAGGACAGAGAGGTAGATAGTCCTTGTTAGATTTTTCTTGTCTTAAGTAGTTCTATCAAGGAAGGTTATTTAAACATAAACAAGTAAAGCTATGAAATAATTTGAAACATGTACCCATGCCTCCATGTGTTAGTTGTATACGATGCTAGAAACTAAACTCGGAAGCAGTGTTAAAAATGGAGGCACATTAATCATGTTAACATTGCTAGCTGCTGGTTATCAAACCAGTTGGCTTTTGACATAATTAGCAAAGATAAAGAGCTGCATTTGAGACAGCTACATATCTTTTTGTAGCTAATTGTCTGCCAATATATTGATTTAAGCTTCAATATATCAAAATATAACTTAATGTTACCCGAGTTAAATCTGTCCTTATTTGTTGGTGGTTGTAGTCACTATTTAATATGCGTGGACTAGTGTGAGGTCTGGACCATTGCAGCAATTTGTATAATGTTGATGGAGAACGTGGGTATAAACAGTGCAGACCAACTGGGAAGAACAGCAGTGAATTCACAGGTTAACAATCACGTGGTAGACACAAGAAAGGACGCGGGAAAGACAAAACAGAAATCAGTAAACTAGGTGTGAACGGGCTTAGAAAAACAAGGGTGCCTGTTTCGCACATTGTCCCACTCACAGTTAATAGACCAGAGCAGGCATGACTGTAGCCGCAAGAATCTACGTTTGTAACTAAAACGGGGAAGTATCATTTAAAAATAATGGCCACACTCTATCTCTCCGCGGTTTGGCCAGACTGGAACTCAGAACAACTTGAATTTCTGGCAGGAGTTAAAAGCCTTTGTGTTGGCAAAATAAGGGGGTCTGAATGAGGGAGGAAGGGGGGAGGTGTGCAAATGTCAGTTATCAGTTACATCTTGTGCATTTGTCAGTTGTCAGTTAAGGGTCTGTTACTAATTAACTGAAGAACTAAAATTGGGGGGCTCTCCTAGGACAGTTTCTTTCCCAATTTTTTTGAGGGGATGTGCTCAGGCTACACAATGAGTCGATTGAAAAACTATCATATAATGCACACTTTTCGGTGAATAATAAAACAGGTATAAATCACAAAAATAATTGTCAATTCGCTACTTGCACATGACCCATAATCCTTTGCGTTGTTGGGGGGTAACCGTCATTAGAAGAAATGTATGGTATCATGACAAAAATTAGTTCGGTGAGCTCGCAAAACCAGCTACTAATGCTTAAAAATGCACCAGAATTTACCAAAATCATGATAGGAGAAATTTGTACTAGTTTATAACTAAATGTAGAGAAATTCTTTTTTTTGTCCATACATCGTCTGTAAAATTACAAGACGATGTATGGACAAAAAAAAAATTCTCTACATTTAGTTATAAACTAGTACAAATTTCTCCTATCATGATTTTAGTAAATTCTGGTGCATTTTTAAGCATTAGTAGCTGGTTTTGCGAGCTCACCGAACTAATTTTTGTCATGATACCATACATTTATTCTAATGGTTACCCCCCAACAACGCAAAGGATTATGGGTATGTGCAACTAGCGAATAAGAGTCAAATCGGGCCAGATCGAGGCAGATCGGTAGTCTCCTTCGCAGCCGTTATTAGGGTCGCCACGCAAATCTTTTCCCCACTAAAAATCATTTCACAGAAACGTTGCGTGAAAACCCTATACCTAATAACGGCTGCGAAGGAAATTACTAAGATCGATTTTTATTCGTAAAATTACGGTACACTGTAAGTGAAAACGTAGCTTGTCTATTTTTTGATCTACCCTTACGATTACATTACACTTGTCTGGTTTGGTTTGGCAGTTTACTTCTTTGAACTAAAGGTCCAGAAATATTACATCAGACACTTTTGATGAATTTCTTGATAAGCACCAGTCGTTAAAACAGCTTAAAAGTTGTGACACTGTCGATCTGTCTTCCAAGTAGTCAAATTGGCTTGGGTTTAGTAATTGATGTTCAGTCTAGAATGAGACGACTCTTGATGTTACAATTTTCTCAGCTGTTTTGCTAATGATGGATGTTAGCGAGATTAGGCGATAGTTTTCCTTTTTGTGTTTTGGTCTCTTTTTTAACTTGGAAAATATTTATTATTTTCCAAGTTGTGGTGGTGGGCCCGATTTCACTCCTGCACTCCATCACTCCCCGTTAGACATTTGGAAATCCGGGGAAGCTTCCATATGAATAAAAGTGGCTATGAGCCACTCAACTTGGAAATAGATCGTTTCTAAAGAGTGACAATTTTGATGCTTCCGACTTGAGGTTTTAATCCGAAGGTTAGGTTAAAGTTAAAGCCCACTGGTATTGTTAAGAAATAGTGCAAAACGCAACGATAAGAGAGTACACGAGGAGATGTAACACTGTTGAAAACATTCACGTTCACAAAGTTATCGGTCCGTACCGTGAGATCGAGTTATCTTCGTCCGAGAGACCGAGCAAATTATAAGGAAAGTGCCGCTTGTCTCGAAGCAAGTAATAGTTCCCATTTTCATGTTCCTCTAATTTTTTGTTCTCTTTTTTTCCTAGCCATGCAGCGGCAGAGATATTTCTCTCTTTTTAATACCTTTTCTCATCTTAGAAAATTTAAAAGATTGCGTTCGGCGTAGAGTCACTATACCACAAGGTCAGCAACATGTTTCGTCCGCTCAACAACGTCACTGAGCCCTGTTCGCCATGGTTAGTACTTGGATGGGGGATCAAATATGGATACCCCCTGTTATAATAACTTTTTTTTTCTTTTTTTTCCCTTCCTTTTCCAAGGCAATATTAAGGACTGCAGAACTGCCATCGCGCAGAATGGCTATTGCTCTCGTGACATTTACTTGCAGTTCATGTGTCTGTCATATTTGAAATTATTAAAAACTGGATCATTGGATAATGCAATTCGCGAGCTTTCATTGGCTAAGCCATCATGGTATATGAGCAATTATACCATGATCTACAAAAATGGCGTGCGTAGGCGTGATTTTTTTGGGCCTTTTTGTTTTCATTGTAGTCTAGTTTTCTATATTTTGGGGGCGTTTTTAATAAAACAATTATTCCACTCGCGCTTGTTGGATATGAGATGATTATAGCCAAATCGGCGCTACGCGCCTCGTTGGCTATCTATCATCTCATATCCAACGCGCGCTCATGGAATAATTGTTAATTATTGCCCCCGCAGGGTTTTAGGCCCCAGAGGGCCAGAAACCCGAGGAGGCACCTTAGGACTCCCCGCGTAATATAGAGGAAGACTGGAGAAGAGGGAATGTAGGTATTTCCGGTGGATTGTACGTATAGCCGCAAAAATCTCGATTTGATCGCTTGCACGTCTGCAAGGCATCAACGTTTTTCCCGCAAATGGTCATGGGCGGCCAGCAAAGAGACACACATGCGAAGACTTGTGGGATCGGCGTCTTTGCCACGAGCTTTGTCCTTGGTTCAGATCTCGAGTTAAAGCGTCCGTGAAAAGCGTCTGTTTTTGCCGTCTTATTCCCTAATAAATTCGCTTCGAAATGCCCGAGATTCTGATCTAATGCTAATTGAAGACGGCTTCAAAGATCCTGAAGATAGATTTTGGGAGAAAAACAGCTCAGAGGGTATCGTAGGAAATTCTGAAGTACAGTCGAACCCCGCTATTTCCAACTCAGTTAATTCGAAGTCCCCGCTATTTCGAAGTAATCGTTCTTTCCCTACACCTTAATTTCAACCCCGTTATTTCGAACTTGTCAACAACAGAGTGCAAGAAGAAACTCCCAAGCGACCAACAAAGAGTGAGGTCCGCCAAGCAATCCAGACTCTCTCACGCTACAGATTAGTGGCGGTTGAGGGAGCCGAGATTCAAGGGCAAACAAGCCAGTTGTCATTCCACAAAAGTATTATAGAAAAAACCAAAAGCGAAAGAGCACTCAAAGATTTCTCAATCCAACAGCATCTGCTGAAGTTATCCGACATATAATTACTGTATTTTTATTTAATCAGTGTCTTTCATCAAACTGTATCGTATTTTATTAAAAAATGTTTCATTGTTACGAATTTTAGGCTTGCCAGGTTACTTTGAAACCCCGCTATTTCGAACTTTTTCCCATTTCCCATGGGACTTCGAAATAGCGGGGTCCAACTGTCAGTACTAGAAATTCGCGGCCAGTGTGGTTCAAGAAAGATAGCTAAATAGCTAAATACCCTCTGATCGTCAGTTTACCTTTGGCATCTCGTTTATTTTGATCGCTTATTTTTACCGCTGAGTAATCTTACGTGGCGTAGAGCCCATGTGACGGCTGGGTGACTGGCAGGGATCCAAATGTAAATGTTTGCGGCGTTTTCGTTGAGGACAAAAAGCTTTACTCTATTTGCATACATGGCGACTGTAACGCAATACTTCTGGTAACATCTCGGAAAAAATCTTGACTTCTGTTTAGTTAACTTAGTTGATTCTTTGGGTCATATTTATGGAAAGATGCCTAAGTTACTTGAACAGTATGAGTTATACAGTTTACAAAAAAATTTACTGAAAATTTTAATTCATACAGTAACGTTCAATATTATTGTTTTCAATGAACAGAAATTAAAGAAAGCGGGGGCGGCTTTAGTGATAACTATTACTAGTTAGTAGAATTCTACTAGTATACTAATGCAAATGCTGTAATCTGATTGGCTGAGCAATTGCACACTATCAGCCATTAGTGTGCAGTGGCTGGAGCTCGTTTACAAAATGACGACTTTTTTTTCGTTTTGCTCAAGTTTTAGCGGAAACGTTTGATGGAAATGGATAATTAAATTCCTGAAAAGACTAATTGAAGGACATTTACGGTTTATTGACTTAAAAAAAGTTGAAATTACTGAAAAAATGATGCGCGCGCGTACACAACTTCAATTTCGAATGACAATTCAATCCGAGCGATCTTTCTAAGGCGCAAAGTTTAATAATACGTCGAGAAATAACTGGAAACCGTTATTTGAACTTACTTTTAGTAAGAATTCTACTAAAACAATTAGATTATTCGCTCTCGATTTCTATGAGGTGATAGTTGATTCGGCCTTCGGCCTCATCAACTATCACCTCATAGAAATCTCGAGCTCATAATCTAATTGTTAATTAGTCGGGCGAGGCCGACTTTAAATTTACCCTGCATTTCTCCACAAAACTCAGTCACGTGCAATGGGGAATACCGCAGACCCTTCAAAAAGGCTCAGCCTTCTTTCCACGATGTCAAAGTCGATGGCGGATACGCGCGCCAGGAAAACTAATAGGGGAGAAAACAAAACGTCCGACTAGAAACTCTGTCTGTATACGGGAGATCCCTGTGAAGGTTTGTGGAGTTTGCCCCCGCAGACAAAAAATCCTAGGTACAGCCCTGATATTGTAATCTTTTCTACGCTCAAACATACAAACCCACACGCCAGTCGCGGTAGATCCACTCAAAAAGATGGCGTGTGTAATGAGCATATATTTCGAAACGGGTCGTTCCGCGAACTCAAAATAGCAAAAGCATCAAATGATTTAGCGGATGTAGCGAAGGTCTTACCAGAATCATACCAGAAATCAAGTGAGTTTTCAGTGAACAGAAAATGTGGACAGAATGTTGCTACAGACGACAGAAAAACATTTACTAAAACTAATAAAGGCAAGGTGCGTCGTATTCAAACTCTAGAAAACGACAACAAAGATGCCAAATAATAAAATTCAGGTCTCGTTACATGATGTTTGTTTATCACTGTAATATTAACAGTCCTGAGCATGTGCGAAGACGATTCGGTGGTGAGCCCAGCAGAATACCTGTAAAAAAAACTAGGAAAGCTTTCACATAAAAACAAAAAATAAAGAAATTGGTCTACAGGCATATACAACACGCAACACAGTCAACAGACTTGCGCGTAATGAGTTTAAATTTAAATCCTGTGGTACTAGAAAGATCAAAGGAGAAATAAACCTATACATCGAGCTCCAGGAACATAAGCTCGATTTGATAGCTGCAAGAAACATTAGAATTTCTCTAGACAAGCCTATAGCTTGCTCGAAGTAAAGCCACGAAACGTAGGAGGACAAATATGATACCTGTGATAAGAATCTACCTGCTGTACTTGCAAACCGAGTTCTAATCATAGCCGGGTCCGGCGTCACAATATCCTGACGTACAATATAGAATGCGAGTAAGCAACACGTTCACGGTAAATGTCATATTTTGTCCCTTAAAAGCAAGTACTTGGGGACTAATTAAACAAATTTTGCAATAGAAATGAGCCCAAACAATACACTAACGCATGGCAAATTATAGAGGTGTCAAACTCAACGAAGCAACACGCAGTAACAGCGCGCAGAAATCATGCAGACCTATGACCTCTTAAAATTTGCCTTAGCACGATCTAACGGCTCTAGTTTTCTCATAATAACACAATACGAAATGCCCTTCATAAACAAGAGTGAAATGACAAAAAGGTCGAATGACCGAAAAATAAACGGCAAATCTAGTGTACAAATGGCACGAACCGTAAGAGTCGTGTTTGGCCCGTCTATTTTATTTACCTGTGATAAGAATCTACCTGCTGTAGCCGAGTCCGGGTAAGAAACACGTTCACAGTAAATGTCATATTTTGTCCCTGTAAAGCAAATACTTGGAGACTTCAAAACAAATCTTGCAATAGAAATGAGCCCATACAATACATAACGCATGACAAATTATAGAGGTGTCAAATTCAACGAAGCGATACGCAGATAACAGCGCGCAGAAATCATGCAGACCTCTGACGTGTAACGACTCTAGCTTTCTCCTAGTAACACAATACGAAATGCCCTTCATAAACAAGAGTGAAGCGGCAAAAAGGTCGAACGATCGAAATTTAAACGGCAAACCTAGTGTACATATGGCACGAACCGTAGGAGTCGTGCTTGGCCTGTCTATTTTATTTACCTCAGGAAAATAACATGCGGAGCCTGGAAATGACAAGACGTGGTTAAACTCAAACGTGAACAGCGGAAAAAAGATGACAAAACATTGACTGTATTGCAGAGTAAACTGACAATGTTTTGAAATTATGTGTAATTACCTTCTTCATAATTTTTTTTTTGGAAAACGCGAAAACCTGGGTCGGTCGAACGACGCTAAACGATCGAAAACGGGGAATAGCCTTACGGGACAAAAAAATTACGCCACGCCCACAAGCGGGGTCCTTGGACAAACAAGTAACTGGTCAAAACTAGTTGCAGCATATCTTCCAGTAGCCCGACTTACGATCTTAGATCGTCTTGTTATTCAAATAAACACAAGGAGGCGAGCCTCATAGCTCACTTTGGAAAAGAGTGATAGCCTGGGGACGAAGTCGCGCCGCAAGCGCTTATGGGCTTATGGGCTCCCGTTGGAAATATGATCTCGGCTCATTAACTTAAAGAAGGCGTTTTCGCTATTGTTTAGCCTATTCGCACCTCTCAAAAGTAAATTTACCGCTTAATCCCAGAAAAAAATCGAGTGAAAGCAAGAACTGGTTAGAAAAAAAATTGTTATCAATCCGTATAAAAGAAAGCTGAAATCGCGTGCCATAAAATATCGCTGCGCGTAAGCAAAACAATTGTTTGTGTCTAAATCCTAATTTACAAAGTTTGGGTAATGTGTTGGAAAGAGTTTGCTGTGTTGCACCAGACGCAACTGATTTAAGAAAACTAACAAATGGGGTTATTCTTGGATCACGTTCGATCGAGTTTCATGAAAAATGTTCGTTAGTGTCGTTAGAAATCTTTCGTTTCAATTTTCTCTCCCCAACCTCTCTTTTCGCCATATTGATGATGCTCCCGTTGATCGATGGCCGATCGAATTTGAAAAACTTTGACAACTATCGACGGCTTTTACCATGTAGAGTATAAACCCTACAACTACGTACAGAATGCAGGGCCAGAATCAAGGCAACTTCGTGTACCGGCTCGTTTGGCGTGGCAGTGGATGAAAGAACGGGGAATAATTTGTATGACGATTATTGGGGTTCATATCCTTAGCGGCTCGTTTGGCTCGGTAGTGGACAAAAGAACGAGTTTGCGTCGGTAGTGGATAATTAACGAGAAATAATTTGTATGACGTTTAGTCCAGGGTTCATATATTCAGATATATTTAGCAGCTCTTTTGCCTCGGTAGAAAATAGAAGAACGGAGACCAAGCCATACGAGCCGGCTCGTTTGGTGGCCGGATGGTTAAAAGTGGCCCCTGTATTCTGTAGTTTACCAAAAGTGCCCGCTCATACAGGTTTAACCATACTCGATTGCCGCAACTGAAGAAAAAGAAGACACTGATCATGAAAGTCACAAAATTGACGAGCTGTATGAATTTTCGAATGATTCAAGCCGTGATTAAATGTTTTTAAAGGTCAACAGTCGAGAGAATTAATGAGAATTCGAACGATGTATCCCGCTGTTTATTTATACGACTAGTAGTTTTCATGGGAAAGTTGAGTGCTGCGAGTGAAATTTATGTGGAAGATGTTTTTATGATATTTAGGAAGTATTGTTGAGGGATAGTCAACATGAGCTACTAGATTAGAGTATTTTGCCAAAGGCAATAGCGAAAACTCTTCATTCACGGTTGACCGCGACCGCATCAGGTCACGATTAATTTATGACAATAACATATTTTGTATCTGTTTTCAATTGATGTTCACTGAAATGCTCCTTCGTTAAACTGACAAAACTGCTTGTTAGATGTTTAAAATAATGCTCCTTGAAAATCGTTTTACGTTATTAAACTCACCGTTCGATCCACTTTTTAATACTGTTTGTGACATTCTGAAAGCTCATCCGCAGTCACGCTGTTACTCCACGCTGATTGGATAATGCTTAAGAATGCATCCAATCAGGGTGGAGCAAACAGCGTGACTGTTGCATCGAAATCTCGGCCGCGGATGCTGGTCGCTTTGAAAGCTGCAGTTCTCAAAAATTATTTGGCGGTTAGCACTTGGATTTTAAATGGATCTTCGATTGAATGCCACGAGAAGAACCATCAACCTTTCATTTTATCTTGTGTTCGATTTGGAAGCCGAGCGATTCAAATTTCTGGGTGAAAATCTGCTTGGCGTTGGAGGAGTCCAATTTCCAAGTTGAGTGGCTCATAGCCACTTTGACATGGACTGGAATAATATGCGCAATTTTCCAGTCGATGGGTAGCGAGCCAGATTGAAACGACATGCTGAATAGAATACAAAGTGATGTAGATAGTTCCAGTGCGCATTCCTTTAGGATACGAGGCAATAATTGATCAGGACCTGGGGACTTGTGTATGTTTATGTTTTTCAGATGTTTTTCCACTTCGCTTGGTGTACATGATACATAACTTTTCATCGAGAACATAATCGAATTCCGGAAGAGTCTTTTGTTCGTGTGTGAATAATACTGATGCAAAATATGCGTTCATATGTTGTGCAATCTCTTGATCACCTGAGATTTTTACACTTCCTTCCGTCGTTAGTACCTTTTCTCATTGATTTCATGTAGTTCCAAAAAGGCTTGGAATTATTCTCTACTCGTAATTTATCAGCGAGGGCTTTAAAATGGCTCCATTTGGCTGAGTTACATTTCTTTTTTAAAGTGCTCTTGAAATACGATAGGCGACCCAGTGATCTTTGCTGTTGGATTTTTTAGCTTTTTTGTAAACTGAGGTGTTTCTTTTATATATACCTAGTTCACTTCTTTGCCTATATCTCTAAATAGAAAATGATGAATTATATCCATCTACAGATCCTTATCCTTTACGAACATTTAATATCCTTTACGCAGTCTTTACGCGTTATTTGAATTTACGCATCTCTACGGAACGCGAAACTTGTCCGTAAAGAAGAGGCCTTATATTTACGGTTCTTTACGCAAGAGTAAAAGACCCGTAAACTTTGGATTTCATGCTGTGTTAATTCCCTGTACAATTTAATTAAGTCCTTCGTAATACATGGAGCGATGTTTTTCGCCTTTCTTTGCAAGACAGTTCGTCCATGTTGTTGAACCGCGAAAGTCGAACGTGAGTGAAGAAAAGGTTAATTTTTAAATCTTATTTACACTTTATTAAGCGCCTTCCTCTGCACCGCAGTCATGATTTGCTTGAATAGAGATAATCGGTAAAGGCTTCGGACATCCATCCTGGTAGGTGAATAGTTTTATCTCAGATGAATTATTTGTCTTTGTTAGAGTTATTTTGGGTAATAGAGCAGCCCGTTTGTGTAAACTGCTATTTGTTTTGGAAGGCAAAATTCAGTAGTGCAATGCTTTTATTTGTAATGTAGTACTACATTGTATGAGTCAATTTGAAAGCACCACATACTCTTCCCCCGAGGCAACCACCATTAGACGTTGGGTGATTCCAGAAAATATCCATCAGCTTTCTTTGGAAAAAGAAAACGGCAAAATGAAAAGAATTACAGCGACTGTATACTACGTCAAAGACTATGTGGAGGAGAACGACTGTTTAAGCACTTCAAGTAAGCTGGATAGGTGGACTGCCTGAGTGAACCCAGTGATTTATGATTTCCAATAATATTTCCCTCTTTTACTCAGAACTTCCAGATTACTTTAACTTGTGAATTACGAGACCAATGTCTAGGTTGCCACGGTCAGGGAAAAGTCAGAGAAAATTATATTTTATTTAAGGTAATTCCTCTGAAATTTTTTGTTCAAACTGTGTCCTCTGAATATTTATCATATGAGAACTTCAATTTTGAAATAAAAAAGGAGGTGCCCATGCTCATTTAGGAGCATTGAGCCATTGAAAATGCCCCATTTTAGCATTATTTAATGCTTTTTAGAAGGACACTTTTTCTAGTAATAATTGTAAATTTTTGTGACCGAGACTTATGAGAACATGCTTAAGACTACAGTCAATACGCTGTGTCGGACACAATTAAATATTTTAAGTTTGAATTAGACAGAAAGCTAAATCCTTGATTAAAATTTGAACCAAATTTCTTGATATGATTACCAAACGGCAAATAGAAAAGACCACAATGTATCTGCTATTTTCTTTATTTATTCAATTTTCAGCAATAGAAATCAGCTAAGATAAGTTTTTTTCTCAAGCAAAGTTGATGATAAGTTGATTACAATGACTGGAAAAAAAGTTGGGGTGCCCGTGCTCGTTGGTGAGCTATAGCCATTTTTCAATTGTCAGAGCTCAATATCAAGGCAAATCCGTCATGTTTCCAGTGTGCGCGTGCTCGAGGGCGCGTTAAATGACGCCAAAAATTATGCGCAGAAAGGATGCGCAGCGCAAATATGAGGAAATGAACTTAAGGTCAAAAGTCAGGGAGTTTTGTATCACGTTAGGGAATTAGAATTTCTAAATCCCTGTTCAAAGTCAGTGAAAAGTCAGAGAATTTTATCTTAACGTTGCTGCAAAATATTTTGTTAGTTGTTTTCATATAGATAAAGCAATTTTGGTTTAGAAATAATTTGAGCCATCCTTATTTTTGTTGATTCATGGCCAGAGTAATCATTCTGCGTGGTCTGTGAAAATTGCTTTACACTCAGTGAGAAGTCAGGGAAAAGTTAGACCATTTTTTTTTCTGGTGGGTAGTAAAGTTCTCTGATTGTACTTGGATGACTTCTTTAAACTCGGAAATCTTCGAAAAGTGGTCGGAAAACTTCGGAAAATCATCAAAAAACGCCGTCATCAGTATGTTTATATAATAAAAAGAACATTGTACCTTAGCTCGAAGATATGGAGTTTATGTTCTCGTGGCAAGAACAATATCTCACTCGTTCGCTGCGCTCATATGTGAGATATTATTCTTGCCAATCGAACATAAAATTCATATCTTCTCGCCGCCATGTAATATCTCTAGGCATTTAGGCGTATGGACCGCCTTTCAGTTATGTTTTTTTTTCAAAGTGGCGAGATACGATACGGAAAATCTAGTGCTTTGAAGATTGGAGATACTTGTGATGTGTCAGCGCTATTTGTCTCTCAAACAAAAGTCACGCAATAATGTCTTATTTTAATGAATTCACTGGGCGCTCTACAGATAAAAATGTACGTTTTCCCCATTGTTGTTGCTTTTTGTTCACTGTTCGGCATCATCATTTTGAAAAATTTGCGCCACTATAATGCCTTGCACGTCAAAGGAGCAAATTCATATCAACATCAACAAATTCATATTTACACCAACGTTTTCAGGTCATTAAACGCATTAAAGGACTAAAGTATTAGTCTTTCTTGGGGAGAAGGATCAGAGTTTTCTTGCTGTGATTCTTTGCAGTCTGGACATTCACTCAAAATTAAAACGTTGAAATCACACGCGGGACACTTGTCTTGAGTTGTACTTGATCTTTGGGAATTAGAGCTACAAGAAGCAGTGCTTCGCGAGTTTCGTTGACCAACACTGCGTGTAAAACGATCTCTGCTCGACGTAATAGAGATAGGGCTATTCGGCAAAGAATGAAAGCATTTCTCAGGACTTCTTTCGCGCCGAAGGGTCGTTGAGCCAGTAATATTTTCACTGCTCCGCCGCATAAGCTTTTTCAGTGCACGATTCTTATTGCTGTTTGCCGCCATACCGTCCATGTCATCTTGTGAGGAGTATAACACGCCTAAATGGCTTTCACTAACGCTACGCTGCCGACGATCCTTTAGAAAGGAGAACTTTTTACGGATAGCATTCCCTTTTAGAACTCTTGAAGTATTCCTTGATTTATCTTTTACTTCCATCTGACTTCCTTGCCCGGTGTATTCTCCGTGCGCTGAGGTATTTTCAGCACCAGTAAAAGATGCTGGAGAGCGAGAGCGAAGCGAACGAACTGTTTCAACAACAGATCGAAGACGGCCACTTTTACGTGGCCAAGCTTTGAGCTCGTACTCCCCTTCAGTTTCCGCTTTTGAGAATGATTTCAAGGGCACACTTGGTGTAATTACATCCTCAGCCTCCTTCTCTCCACCGTTGTTTCTGCTCTTTGCTTGCATTGTACCAACCCAGGATGGAAGATTCCTCCCATCTTGTGGAGGTTCTTGACTGGTCTTTGGCGAGGATGTATCAAGCGTGTTCACAGTCGAAGGCAGAGTGCCATTAGTGCCTATTGAAACTGGAACTTCTGATTCAAGCGAAGGTTTCTCTGCAAAAATAAATTACCACACTTAATCATAAAAATTACAATTTCCTCGATTGTGATTGGTTTAAAAAACCCCTATTTCCCACTAATTCACTTGTCAAGCTCTTATCGGACAGTTTGTTATCGGACACCTTGTTATCGGACAGTTTGTTATCGGACAGTTCAATAAGCCAATCACATTCAAAGATGTAGTTAAAATTAACCAATCACATTTAAAGTTGTGGTTTAAATCAACCAATCACAACCTTGGTTTCAATCACCATAGAAACAAGTGTACAAACTCCTAAAATGGGGCTTTCTTCAAAATGGAGAATTTTTTCCCCTTGAACAATGATTATGTTTTAGAAGACTGAAGTGATTTATTTTATCCTATGCCACAAATGTTTATGCGAACTGACTATCCAGACGAGTTCCTTTGTGGATATGTTAACGTGTTCAGATGAAGTTCAGCCATTCACAGCATTGTTTATCGCTTCGCAACAACCGCGGCAAACGGAGGTAAACATCCACCCGGCTGTAATACCACTGCACAGTACGCTAGTATTTCCTCCCTCAAAAATCCTCATTTTGTTCAACAAAATCAAAATACAGGAACAATGACAGTAGACCAAGTCAAGTTTTCCCTTTGTATCAGACGGAGAAATTTCAGAAATAAATAATAGTAAAACCACCATGGGCGTAGCCAGGATTTTCAAAGGGGGGGTCACACTGACTCATACAGAGGGTACTCATCAGATTGTCACCTGAATATTGTAGGTTGTTTGCTTACAAAAAGGCTTACAAAGGGGGGGTCACGGGCACCCCAGGACCCCCCCCCCCCCTGGCTACGCCCTTGAAAACCACAGCCTCCAAAAACATCGCTCGAGCAACTAAATCATGGATGGCAGCATAGGTAGAACGTTGTATTTTAAAAGCCAAAAACATTAATGCATTTAACTGCCAGTGAAAGACGAGAATTGTTTCACATTGCTAGCGGATACGTGCCTGTACAATCCAGCTCGATATTTGCGATTTCGTCGACATTCACTTTGCACAGTTCGGTGCCTGCAGCTTCAGCAAATCTATCAGCTGTAGGAGAATGTTCGTCCAGCAGTTCCAATCAGTTCAAACCAAGTTTCTTCATTAGCGAATGTGGCAGAATTCACCGGTATGCCGTCGTCCAAATACAGCATGGCTACAAAAATCTCTCGGCGCCATTTTAAATTTTCAATAAACAGTTCAGTGTGTTAAAAAAAACACCAGCAACTTAAGAAAATCCCCGTCCCAAAAAGCCAAGGAAACGAAGAATCATAATTGACTCTGGCTCTGATGTTTACAACTTGAAGTGTACTGTCTATTGACTCAGCTTAAAACCCTTGAATCTTGCTGGAAAAACCGCCCTGGCAAGCGTTCGGAATTTTAACCAAATTCCGCAAAGTTCTGCGCAGTTGAGCGTTTTTCATGCATGGTTGCGTTTTTGACTGACATAAGACTTGTTTTTCGCTCGTCACTTGGCAACCAGCAAATCCATTTTGACTGTTGTCGATTTCAGAGCGACATTAAATGCAAATTTTCCCTTTATTTCATAACTTTGCTATTCTTCTTTTCTCGGAAATTGTAATTTTTATGATTAATTGGTAATAAGACATCGTGTCGTCCAATTCTGTCTGTAATCGTACTCGTGATAAACAAATCGGACTCCCGCTGCGCGGTCGTCCGATTTTGTTATCACTCGTATGATTACAGACCAAATTGGACTCCACTCAGTCCTATTACCATTACTTATTTTATAATATCTATTAGACGATTGTCAATTTCTGCTTAGGAATATGCTAACTAAAAATGCCCTCCATGCTGAAGAAATTCAAGAAATTCTGAACACTTTGTCTGTCCAACTCCAACGCAAACTTTTTGAACAGCGTTGGTCTAGTCAGTCACACAACGTCTCTATTGCGTGACATTACAAATAACCGCTGGCTGTCCTTTTGGATGTAGGGAACCAAAGCAGCATAAGGCGCTTTGCTCACGAACCTAAGCTAACCTACCTGACGAAAACTGTGAACTAAACCAAGCTCGGTAAAGTGGTCTTAAGGCTGGCACTACAGCAAAATGCTAGAGCATTAGTGGCTCGAGGCGATAATGAGAAGAAATAGTTCTTTAAATTTGAATTAAAACTATAGAATTCAATTACTATAGGCAATGGAACAGATGGGAGTTAACAGTTAACTACGGTGGCGTGATCTGGTGTGTATATTGTAGTTTACAGCATAGACTACGAAACGCGAAAGTACTTTTGTGTGCTCCTCGCCGCCAGGATTTTACACGGCCATTTTTTTCTCGCGGTATTCTTTCGCGTCACGCGCGACGCACTATGCGAAGAGGGACTCCTCGTAGTCTATAGTTGGTAAGATATTAGTGACAGTAGGCAAAAAACAAACCAAACCTCTCTGTGCTCGGGACTCAATGTTGTTTATGTTGTTATTGGTGTTGTCGTCTTCCGCCTGTTATGTTATCAAATAGATTGGTTAGTATTGTTACATTACGTTGGCCTTTCAAGGAAAATGAAACGAATTAAGGCTCAATGCAGATTCTCACCGATTGTTCAATGTTTAAAAAATAGTTTGAAAACATTATGCAACTAATTCCATTTCTGTCGCGTGGTATCATACGCATACTCTGATACTCACAGAACATGGGTTTAGAGAACAAATGAAAAGCGAAACTTTTTCAGGAAAAAAGGAGAGGGAACAGCAATTATCTAGCCACATAAAGTAATTTAGTTTTTAAATAACAATGATAATAAATAAATAAACATATTTACGCAGGATGACTATTTCAGATATAAAAACTGCTATCAGCATGGGTCCTGCGTAAAATAAATCATTGAATAGTTTATTAAAACTAAAGGTTGTATAAGAAATCTAAAAATATACATATAAAAAGAGCCAACTATTAAAAATATCTGCTCCTTTATAAAAAAATGCTCTATTTAATAGTCGAATCCAATTTTGGTTCGTTTCAAAGTGTGTTAGATTTTTTGATGACTAGACACTGTGAGTCTTGGTATCTTTATCTCATCCGCTGACAAGAAAGAAGAGAGGTTTAAAGGTCAAATGAACCAAAATTTTAGACCTCGAAGCATTCGCGCGTTTGTGCGGAACTCTTTACCGAAGACAGCTTCGAACAAAATCCTGCGGGGATGAGTTTGTTAGGACTCTCTTTTAAGCCTCGTCGACTTGCATTCCAAAAAGACGTGGTATCGACGATTTGTAACTTCACTGTGGAACGGGCGAACTTCTTAGCCATTCCCCAAGTAAAATAAGGTTTGCATTTAGATCCAAGACCTTCA
>JAHPZR010032627.1:75000-77237 GCA_019787425.1 Platygyra sinensis | reverse complement strand
ATTATCCAACTAATGAGCTCTACTGATTATTTTCTTAACAAGCAATTAGTACAATATGTATCATCCTGTTTAGAAATGTGGGACAATTTATTCTCGAAAGTTTAATTATTGTTATTTGATTTACTTCTGTTACTATGTTTTGTCATTCTTAAAATGCTTTTACAATGCTGTAACTCTGTTCTATTGCTATGCAAATAAAGCTCAATGTTTTTGCAAACCATCCCCCCTTCCTTCCCACTCCCAAAAAATGTGAAATATATCTTTGTTTTTCTCTCTTCGGAGTTGTAGCTTTTTTGTTTTTTGTATATTTTCTAGACAAATGTGACGGCAATGTAAGCTAACATTACTACTCATATCAAACATGTTATCAAGAGTGTAATCGGATTCAAGAAAAATTCAATGGTGCTAATGAAATAAAATATTCGTCATTTGCTTATTCGACGTTATCGGTTCATTCATGCAGTGTTGAACATCAGCAAGTGGGTGCGAATTATATAAAGTACAACCACGCCACTTTAACTTGGGAGAGGCTTATGTCCGTACACTCTATCCGCCTGTCATTCTGTTAATGTTCTGTTTCCATTTAGCCCCAAAGAATGGTCTATGCTGACACATTATTACTATCATTACTACCGTAGTAAATGAAATGATGATGATGATGATGATGGTAGTATCATCTTATCAAAATTGAAGATGACGTCAGTGGGTAAGCTCCGTCACTAGCGGCTGAACTGCTCTGCACGATTTCCTGACAGGTATCTGAGACAAAAGAGAGAAGTGTTGTGTTTACGCATACGAGAGGCGTGGTGGCCTCATGGTAAGTGTGCTTGTCTCTGGATCGAGTAATGTGGTCCAGGCCCGAGCCCTGGCTGAGGATACTGCGTTGTGTTCTTGAGCAAAACAGCTTACTCTCACAGTGCTTCTCTTCACCCAGGTGTGCGGTGATGGTACAAAGGGCTACTGGCGAACTTAGTGCTGTTAGTTGCCCTGCGATGGACTAGCATCCCATCCAAGGGCGAATACAAACATTTCTAGTCGCTTCATGACATATGGAAGTAAGACTTTATTAGAGAGAGTAAGCAAGTAAGACTTTATTACAGACCAAACGGATACGCAAGTTTTCTGATTAACTGATTTCTTCAATTGGCTTAGCACTGCTCGGCCAATATCCTACTAATTGGTTGTTATAAAACTAGGGGATGTCATTCAACTTGTGTTGACTTGGGTTGGGTGGCCAAACAATGAAAAACTTGCCGAGTTTTCAGTTTTCTTCTATGGCTTAAGTGTCCGTTTGGCTATGGCTTTAAGGGGAGAACATCGGTAACTAAATACATACCTTTGTTGAGTGTACAATTTTGACCGTCTCCATAAAATCCCTGTTTACAGGAGCAAATGTGAGACCCTGGGGTATTCTGGCAATTGGCATTGACGTCACAGACGAGACTACCACTACACTCGTTGATGTCTACACGAACAGAAGCAAAACAAACCGGAATCGATAGATTAATTTATGAATCTAAGAGTGATTATGTTCCAATTTTAAATTTTTGATTTACATTTTCATAAAATTGTTTTAACAAAGGGTTCGCCATCATACTCTATAGGATTACGGCAGATGTGTGGGATACTTTCACGAAAATTCGCGAATGATTATAAACGGAGCGTGTTCCACTATATCCGATACAAATGTTCCTGGTGTAAAAGTAGTATTGTGTGCGCCTTGAATACCCTAAAATTGTATTGCGTCACAAGTACATATTCGAGTCTAAAATACTCTTACGTTCAGAATGCCAATGTCCAGGTAAGAAAGAAATGCATGCTTGACAACCAGTTCACAATCTTGAGCCCACCTGACTTATTTTTGCTTCTATTTTGTTTATTGTTTTTTTTTTGGAGTCGGATGATTTATTGTTTGCTTTATCGTACCATAAATGTCTTTGGCACAAGTCACGCTCATTCAATATCCATTTAAATTTTTTATCCCTAACTCTGAATTGGCTCTGAAACTTATTCGCACTTGTGAAAGGTTACAATACAGTGAACGCGCAAGAAAATCAACCTTGTGTATAAATACACTGCATTCAATGTTTTTTGGTACTTTTTCATGGTCTTCTGCCTTTCATTGTCATTAAAAACTTGGGCTTCTCGACAACAACCACAAAAATGGAAAAGAAAACTTCAGCACAATTTATTTATGTTACTTTGCTCTCACCCGTACACGTTTTTCCATCTCCTGT
>JAHPZR010032627.1:50000-70000 GCA_019787425.1 Platygyra sinensis | reverse complement strand
AGAGCGACCTCAATCCAGTATGCCAAAGAGAAAAAGTCACGCCTCAAACAGAAGGAATATTTTTTAGAGAAAGAAGTCCTTGCACTCGAAAGAAAACTTGAGGAAAATAACCCTTCAGAACCACATAAAGAAATTTTGCAGACCGAACTGCGAATAAAGAAACAACAATTAGAAGAAATAATTGGCTATGAAACTCAAGGGGCAATAATAAGATCAAAAGTAAAATGGTATAATGAGGGGGAAAGGAACACAAAATATTTCCACAGTCTAGAAAAGCGCCATTTCAATAGTAAAACTATCAGAAATCTCGTTATTGACGATGATACTAGGATCTCTACGGATATAGAAATCTTGCAGGAGGCAAAAAAGTATTACGAGTCCCTTTACACTTCTATTACCGATAAGGAACTTTCTAATGAATATGACGACATTTTCTTTCCCGAGAATATGGCGCCAAAATTAACTGATGAGCAAAAATCATCTTGCGAAGGAGAGCTGTCGGCAGCGGAATGTTTTGAAAGTCTCAAGACAATGGAGATGGGTAGGTCCCCTGGGACAGATGGCCTCCCAGCGGAATTCTATAAAGTTTTTTGGAACGACGTGTCAACATATTTACTTGCATCTCTGAATTCGTCTTTTTCTAAAGGCCATCTCTCTATTTCACAACGAAGGGGTTTAATAACCTTGATTCCGAAGAAAAATAAACCTCAACAGTTTTTAAAAAAACTGGAGACCAATAAGTCTATTGAACTATGATTACAAGATTGCAGCAAAAGCTGTTGCGACGAGAATGAAAAGGGTTTTGCCCGATATTATAAACAATGATCAAACAGGCTTTCTTAAGGGCAGATCGATTGGTGAAAATGTCAGGCTACTAAATAGTGTAATAAGTTATGCAGAACAGCAGAACGTTCCGGGTATGTTGCTATTTATTGATTTTGAAAAGGCGTTCGATACTTTGGAATGGAAATTTTTAGAAAAAAGTCTTCGCTTCTATAATTTTGGAGATTCCTTAATTACCTGGATTACACAGATATAAGCAGCAGTATACAAAATAATGGGTGGTCCTCAGAATTCTTCCAGCTTAATAGAGGTGTTAGGCAAGGATGCCCGCTTTCTCCTTATCTCTTTATTTTATGTGTGGAAATACTAGGTAATGCTATTAGGAACTGTGATCAAATTAAGGGGATTTGTGTTTTAGACACGGAATGCAAAATAAGTCAGTACGCAGATGATACTACATTAATTTTAGATGGCTCAGAGAAATCGATGCAGCAGTCTTTCAGATTGCTAGATTCCTTCGCATCCATTTCCGGTCTTAGAATTAATTATGAGAAAACAGAGGCACTTTGGATCGGCGCCATGCGTTTTCAACGAAGAAAAATACCTGCTTACAAGAACATTTCGTGGCCTTCCCACAAAGTTAAAGCTCTGGGAGTCTGGTTATCTACCATCAAAGAAGAATCTATAACATTGAATTATGAAGAGAAAAAGGAGACCATTTCTAAAACAATTGAAAATTGGCAGTTTAGGAGACTAACGCTTCTCGGGAAAATAGTGGTTATTAAGAGCCTACTAGCTTCGCAGTTAGTTTATATTATGTCTCCGCTCCCTACGTCGAGTAGTCAGCTGAAAGACATAAACAATCTGTTGTACCAATTTCTATGGGATGGCAAACGGGACAAAATTAAACGAGTAGAAATGATCAATGATTACGCAACTGGCGGACTTAAAATGTTGGACATTCAAATTTTCAACCGCGCCCTGAAAGCGAAATGGATTCAAAAGTACTTAGATCCAAGTAACAAAGGGAAATGGAAACTTTTTCTGGACTTTTTTCTCGCAAAGTATAATGCTAATTTACTTATTACTGGTAACCTAAATGTCAGTGATGTTGCCTCGCTGGAAATAGATGACGCTTTTACTAAAGAACTGATTGAAATTTGGTCGTGCCTCAATTTTAAAAAACAGCCCCCTGATCTCTCTAATATTCCAATCTGGCATAACTCTTTCGTGCGAATTGATAATAAGCCTATTTACTATAAAAATTGGTACAAGGCGGGAATCCTTTTTCGAAACCACCTACTTGATGAAAATTTCCATTTTTTAACCTTTGATCAAAACTAATTTCCTCCAGTACCAAAGTGTTGTAAGTGCAGTCTCCAAAATGAAACCAATTTGTGCCTGCACTCAGGCAGTAACAAACACTGTAGAAGATTTAAGTAATCTGCTGGCTTCAACGGAGTTTTGTAAGGTAGCCTATAAAATGCTTATCAAGCAAATAGCTTCTATTCCACATAAAAGTCAAAGTAAATGGCTCTCAGATTGCAACTCTCAATCCGTGGACTATATAGATTGGCGTAGCTCATACAGTTTGGCTTTCTTGTGCACCCGCGAATCGAAATTGCGAACCTTTCAGTTTAAATTCCTTCATAGAAGAATAGCTACAAACAGTTATTTATTCAAAATTGGTATCGCCGCTGATAACCTTTGCAGTTTCTGCAAAAAACACCCGGAAACTATTTTACATTTGTTCTGGGAATGTATTTTTGTTCAAGCTTTTTGGAATGAAATTAAACAGTGGATGAGCAAAAGGGCATGTTTTCCGAACGATGTTTTCTCTTTTCAATCCTGTCTAGGTTTCGTTGATAACGCCTCAAATATTTTGTCCCACCACTTTCTCCTTATCTGCAGATATCACATCCACTGGTCCAAATCGATGCGCCTTTTTCCATCACCAGCTCTTTGTATACAGAACTTAGTAACCTGCTTAGAAGTGGAGAGACGCTATGCTATTCAAAATGGAAATTTAGAGAAATTCAATGTAAAGTGGGGAGCCTTTATACGTGAAAACAATTTCAGATATTCTTTTCCTTTTTAAGGTGTGGGGAGAACAACAACTGCAAATTTATGAAATAATCTTCTTCAATCTCTTAGGACAATTATTTTAACTAGTTTAGAGAAAGAGGTATTTTAATGTAACGCCTCCAAAACTAAATGAGTGCATTTTACGGGTACATGTATGTAAGTGAAAATTTTAACTGATGTAAGTATTGCAAAATAAGTAGTGATTAATGTATGTAATGTGTAATGTAGGTAGCGTAAGTATCACATTGTAAGTGGAGTAAGTAACGCAATAAATAAAATAAAATAAAATTAAAAAAAATAAAAAAAAAAACTCAAAGAGAAGCTCATTGTTTAGTCTCAAAGAATAGGGCGATGTACTCTCTGTGATACTAAAAAAAAATCACTTAACTATTGTTAAAAGATGTCCAACAATAGCAATAAAATAAAAATAGGATGAAAGATGCGAATGCAGCCAGCTACTGGAAAAATGACCTAAAAAACATTCAGGCTTTGAACGGGATTCGAAACTACGACCTTTGTGTTACCGGTGCAATGCTCTACCCCGGGTGCTCTACCAACTGAGTTATCAAAGCCACATGAGAGCGGTCGTGTCTAAGTTCATCCCTTACCATGGAATTCATGAACTTAAGCCGAGTATTACGTCCACTGAACATAAGGGGCCGAACCCAGACACGGCCGCTCTCATGTGGCTTTGAGAGCTCAGTTAGTAGAACATTGCACCGGTAACGCAAAGGTCGTAGTTTCGAATCCCGTTCAAAGCCTGAATTTTTTCAGGTCATTTTTCCAGTAGTGTTATGGCTGCATTTCCATCTTTCATTCTTTCATCATTTAATGCTACTGTTGGACATGTAAAAAAAAGTCTGCATCCGAGCCAAGTGGCCCATCAGGCCGGAGCTTATCCCGGTTTCCTTAGCATGAAGCGACTGAGAGTATTTCTACTCCCCCCTGGATGGGATGCTAGTCCATCGCAGGGTTACCCCCAGCATTAAATTCGCCGGTACCCATTTATACACCTGGGTGGAGAGGGGCACTTTGAGAGTAAAGTGTCTTGCCCAAGAACACAACACAATGTCCCCGGCCAGGGCTCGAACCCGGAGACGAGCGCACTAACCATGAGGCCACCGCGCCTCCCACACTGTTGGACATGTGTTACCATAGAATTCACTTAAGCTGAGTATTACGTCCACCGAACATAAGGGCCTAACCCAGACACGACCACTGTCATGTGGCTTTGATAGCTCAGTTTGTAGAGCATTGCACCGGTAATGCAAAGGTCGTGGGTTCAAATCCCTTTCAAAGCTTGAATTTTTTCAGGTCATTGTTCCAGTATTGTTATGGCTGCATTCGCAACTTTGATTATTTTAAGGCTACATGCAGGCTTATTATATATACTCCTGTGTCCATCGAAATCTGACTCCATGATATTTACATTGCATGGCGGAGATATCAAACAGGTTTTTTAAGTTGTTAATTTACCTTCGGTCTTCATGTCACAGTGAGCGAACACAACTTCTCCAACTAAAATAGAATCAAACCAGTATTTGCCGCTAACTGCATGTCCTCCTTCACTATCCTTGATTTCTTTACATGTTTCGGCCGGCGGCTCAGGGATAGAACCAAGAGGGACTATATAACAACAGAAAACAAAACAATAAAATAAAAAAAAACAAGTTTTCCTCAATATTCATCACTTTCTTCAGCTTTATTGTTTATTAATAAGCAATGTTTATTTAAATCACCCGTAAAAAAAATTGTAATATTTAAGACAAGAGTATGGTACAAAGCAGTAGTTAAAAATAACAAGGGTTTGGAAGCTGCATCTATAATATTGTCGATTTTCAGTTTTACCTATTTTTTATCATGCTTTATTTAGCCCTGTATTCTAATTTTATTTCTTGTATGTTTGTTTTTTGGTCTTATCGTTATTGGGTATGACAGACCAATAGTGCAAGCTGTTCGCCAATAATTGTGTTATTGCCCCCGCAGGGTTTTAGCCCAGAGGCCAAAACCCCAGGAGGCATAATAGTCTCCCCCGCGTATACGTATAAAGAATGTGTGAAATATTGGTGTAGTAGGCGAATCAATCCCGATTTTGAAGGAACTAGGCGCGCACGGTGGTCCCGGTTAATTTTTCAGTCAGCTCGCGAGGCAATGCTACATGGGTAATTCGAACACGAGGAGGAGATCGAGGAAGATATTATTTGCTGCACGAGGAGGAGAGGAAGATATTTGCGAAAATATATTTTAGGGCGGGTATCTGTCATCGCAGTGATTTCTTTATATCTCGAATTCAAAGGTTATTCAGCAGTACCAGATTGAACTGTTTGGTACAGTAGTTGATTTGACGGACACAAATCAGCAACGAGGTCGACAGACTAGACCCAAATACTACACGTATAAAGATCACGTTTATTTGGACCGCTTATTTTTACTGAGTAATCTTACGTGGCGTAGAGCCCATGTGACGGCTGGCTTGACTGTCAGGGATCCAAACGTAAAAGTAAACGTTTTGCGGCGTTTTAGTTGAGGACAAAAAGCTTGACTCTAATTTGCATATATGGCGACATTAACGCGATGCTTCTGTGTACATCTCGGCAAAAAATCTCGACTTCTTTTGTGCTTTCAAGATACATTTGCTCGTAGAGTCCTCGTATATCAAGGCAAATGATTTGTTCCAGTATCAAACTAGAACAACAGAGTGGTTTGATATTTTTTTTTTCCAGAATGCACTTCGTGAGAGTATTATGTAAAGAATATCATGTGATAGAATGAGTTAAACAGAATGTGTTGGCTTAGTCAACTTAAGTTGATTCTTTGGATCATATTTATGGTAAGATGCCAACAGTTGAACAGTATGAGTGATATAGTTTATAAAGAAAAATATAAAATTTCAGTTCATACAATAAATAATAGTTTCCTTAAACGCAGTGTAATTTTTATAAGAATTTTATACCCTTGACCAATAAAATAGAAGCGGGGCAGATTTAGTGAGAACTATTACTAGTAATTTATAAGTTTCTTTACCGTTTGTACTACGTTAAGCCTGCATAAGAGTCAAGTGGCTCACGAGGCCTCAGATTATCCCGATTTCCGTATCATGGAAAGGCTAGAGGGTATTTCCACATCTCCCTCAACATGGATTGGATGCTCGTCTACGACAGGGTTAACCCGAGCATTAGGTTCGCCGGTACCCATTTGTACATCTGGACGGGGAGAAGCACTGCAAAAATTAAGGGCTGGTTTACACTAGGGACGGAAGCGACGGAAGCGGAGTCATAAGCGGAGTCGGAATCGGAAGAAAGTTCTGATCTAGTGTGAATCGGCACGACCGAAGCGGAATCGTAAGCCTTGCTTTCAGCGTAACTCCCATCCCGCATTTTGCCAAACGTAGCTATGTTTGTTTTTTTCTTCATTCATTATTCAAAACCTTTTCCAGTTGTGGGCTGAAGTATTAATACCCGAGTTTTAAGATCAGAACAGTTACCACCAACTGCTTTGTTTTGCATTGTTTTGCTTTTTTATATAACACATTTCTTATGCGCAATAATTGCTTTTCCTTCACCACTCTAGCAGCTTTTGTTAAGGTTAAAATAACTTCAGCTGTAGACCATTAATGCATGAAATAGGAAAGATACTATAGGGCGGTAAATTGATTTCTCTACGGGAAAAAAGAAATGTTGTTTGCCTATTTTACTGTTTGTTAGAGAGATATCGATAAAATAATTTATTTTTGCTTTTAGCAGGACGCTGTTTCAGTGTAGTCTAGGGATGTTGACTTTAACAAACTATAAATACTTTGACATTGATTTTGAGATACAAAGATACCTTATCACTCGGGTGATATAATTTTACCAGTCGTGTTCTGATCCCGGAAAGTGTACTTTTCAAGAACGAGAATAATGAACCGGAAAAAATATTTCTTGCAATTTATTTTCAGACAATTTATTTTGCAAAAATCAGACCTCAAAAACTCGAAGAATTTACTAATTACTTGTTTCCCTTACTGTCTGCGAACATTAATACAATGCTAAAATGTTAAAAGTAATTATTATACATCAGACTCACCATGAAAAACCTGATTGGTCGAGAGCATTCAATCAATTTACAATAGCTTGTGAACTTGACATGATAAATGCAATATCTGCCACTGTCTGCTGCAGATATTGCATTTATCATGTCAAGTTCAACGTCTGCCTGGTTACTAAGCCCCTTGGAGTGTTCTCCTCTGAAACAAAATAGGGAGCTTAAGCACGCGCGTTTTTGAGACGCGGACGGTAACCAGAAGTGAGCTGCTTTCACTTTTAACTCGCCCTCACACAACCACATTCTCGTTGCTAAGTATCTTTTCTCTATAAGAAATGAGTAGTATAAAAATCTAGGACACAATACTTTCCTAGCACGCGAAATGTTCTCTTCCGGTTGCCGTCCGCGTCTCAAAAATGCGCGTGCTTAAGCTCCCTACTTAGTGGTTGAACTATGGGGATTTCGTGACACGTCCGGCTGCAACGCGGGCTAGAATGTGGCACGAACGCCTCTTCGAAATATGTGAATCGCTAGCCAAAAGTCTGAAATACCGAACGAAATATTTTAATAATCGCCTTTAAATGCAGTGGTATCGAAAGCGTATATACATCAGTTTCATAAACTAAAGGTAAGAAAGATAGCGACTCAAACGGAATACTCGAAAAAGAAGAAAATGTTTGAAAATTAGCGTGGTTTTGACTGATCCCGGCCGGGCTGCGTGACATGTCACGAAATCTGTAGAGGCAGATGTTAACCGTAAGTTTGATATGGTAGACGATAAAAAATTGAAGGAGAATGTCAGTGTCGTCCACTCTGGTATCTTGTTTCTCTTGCTCTCCTCTCTATTTTTTATTGTTCTTTTTTTGTTTGTTTGTTGTCATCGTTTGGAGTGATTTAAGGTAATTCCCCAGTATTGCATTGCGCATCCCTGCTACGCATAATTTTACACGTGATTAGCTAAGGAGGCTCGAAAGGGTTTTTAGCTGCGTGCGCGCGCGCAATCTACACACGCTAACTAAGATGCACGCGTCAGCTGAATCAGTATTAAAATCAGCACACCGGAAGTTAATGCTGCGTAAAATCGCGCGAACCGGAAATAAAATCTGCGGAAAACATTTGTTTTTAGCTCGAAAGTTCGCTCGGTGACCTATCTTGATTTTTTGCATACACGCACCATTCGCGATGGCACTTCAGATATAAAAGTTTCGGGGAAAATTATCTAGTGGAATTTTCTGTAAGCCATAAAACGCGTTTTCTTTAAATACATTTAATTCTACTAGATAGAATTTTTCCACACTGTCTGAAAAGTTAAAGAATTTAGGGAACTTTCCAACAAAGAGATAAAAATGGTAGGTCACCGAATTAGTTTCTCAGATAATTTACAAAAACTGAAATTTAGAGGAAGCTTTTGTGGACCTCGTGCGTTGCCATGGTAACTGATATGACGTCGCAAGTACTCTTAAAGTATAGCCCAACAATAGAGTTGCAAGGAGACATATAGTTTGCCCACACCATTAAACATCCTTCTTTGTAATCTTCCATCGTTTCACAAGCAATATAGCAACGAAAAACCCTTTCGAGCCTCCTTTTACGGCTGGATCTCGCCAAAGAGGTAAATCGTCATTTTCTCGAGAACGACTATGGTGACCTATCATTTTTTCTGTTGGTTTGAATCGAGTAATAAATTTCTCTATGTAAAATAAATATGGGCCAATTATCAGTGTTGAGCAAAAAACAATCGTCGAAAACGTGAATTTAGCAAGCAATCGTGACTATAATCATGGTCCTATTGTAAGGATTTATATGGTGTAAACAAGGTGCTGTTGCTCCTAAACGAACATGGGGACTCCTCGTTTTTATTTCCAAATTTAAGTTCCTATAATATAAACAATCAATTGGTAAAGTTTGAGAAAAATCTCAGTGTAGGTTCTATTTCAGTGCAATGACCTTAAGGTCATTCCTCGCACTTGCATTGCGAATCCTTTCTGCGCATAATTTATGGCGTCACTTAGAGCGCTCTCGTGCACGCGCATACGGAGATCATGGTGAATTTGCCTTGATATTGAACCCTGCCAGTTGAAAAATGGCTATAGCTTACCAACAAGCATGGTTACCCCACCTTTTTTTCAGTCATTGTAATGAACTAATCACAAGCTTTGCTCGAGAAAAGACTTATCTGACTTTTATTGCTGAAAATTGAATAAAATAATGAATTTCTCATATGATAAATATTCAGTGGACAAAGTTTGAACGAAAATCTTTTGCCAGTTTTATTTCAGAGAAATTATCTTAAAGGCCTTTTGGCCATATGAAGTCACAGTGCATATGGCTGTTTTTGCGCAAAGTCTTAACGCGGTTTCCAAGACGTATATACAGATTTGTCTGAGATCATACAAAATGTAAAGTCCTGGTAATACTTCTCCTGATCTTCCTCTTCCAAAAAACATAAACAGTAGCTGTATCTTTAATATTTTAAATAAGCTCAATGAAACGGTTTTCATACTTTTTCCCCTCTACTTTAACTGTGTAGAGGGTAAAACTTGGTCACGAAAACTGAAACCCAGTGACCTAAAAAATGACACACCTGCAGCTACATAGACGAGCAAATCTTACATCTGTTGATGACTCCGTGGGTAAACCTGCTCAGAACGTTTTAATTTGATATTTTTCGAGGTCACAGATCTTGTATTTTTCTGTTTAGTATTCTCAAAGTAGTTAAATCACGATACAAAGCTAAACGACGTGAGTTTGAGACTCCAACACATATATCCATGTTATTAGGAAATCTGTGTTTTGATTTTTCCGTAGTACAGTGCTTAATACAACAAAGCAGAGCGTCGGATATATCGAAAAGAGAAAAAAACTGCTCTTTCATCCCGACTAGCCTGCGTTGCAGACAAACTAAACCCCGGTTAGTTTGTGTGCAACGCAGGCTGATCCCGACAAGCCTGTTTCGTGATCGCTCACTCTTCAGGGGATTTTAATGACAAGAATATTCCTAACCATCGTTTATATACTATAAAAATTACATAACTACTGCTGCAGAGAATTTAAATGTTCAATTGTTTAGTTGTTACGTAGCAGCGCTTTGTTTCGGTGGCGGCAACAAGATACAAGTTCGTTACGATTGTACGTGAAGCACTTAAATTCTCCGCAGCAGCAGGTATGTAATTTATAGTATATAAACGACGATTATGAAATATTCTTGTCATTAAAATCCCCTGAAGAGTGAGCGATCACGAAAGAGGCTTGTCGGGATGAAGGTGTAGTTTTTGTTTTTCTTTTTTTCAATATAGATATATCTTATTAGATGTTTTCGTGTGTAATATCGCTGTACATTTTTACTCGTTGTTTGTAGTTTGACTGGCCCTACGGGTTCGTCAAAATACGCCACAACTTGTAAAAATATACAGCGATACTAAATACCAAAACATCTAATACGATATATAACCAAATAGTGAGTTGAAATCCTCATCAGCTATTTAGAGTGCTAAATAGTTACACTAGAGCAATAGATAATAATATAATCGAAGAGTTGGATTCTTTGGTCCAAGACATTTAATCGCTACTCAGAGTTTCATACTTCGTTGGAAGCAATCATCAGGCGACTGCCAGAAAAAAACGGTTACATATTCTCGCATTGGAAGGAAGGACGCAATACAGAATTATATTTTCATCAAATTATCTGTCTATATATGTTTCGCTTTTGCCGTCTCAAGATCACATTTGGTTTATATAGTCAGGAGCTTTGGCTAAATCTACGTATTATTACTTAAACCAATTGCACTGAGCAAATCTCTGGAAAACATAATGACCGGAAACTGTTACAAGTTCTAATGCACCATAAATTTGTAATCTTATCTTAGAAGAGATATTTTCAAATTTAAAGTCTCTTACCTACGATAAATCTTCCCTTCGGTATTGCCTATCATCATAACAATCTTTGCATATCCGGTTTTCAGCTTTTACTCTATATATTACAAATCACACCTGCGTCCTCAGAGTGACTACAGTGAGTGGGCGAAAATTTTTCATGTGGACAATTCACTAATGAGGTCTCTGATCCTTGGCAATTAATATGATCTCTCAAGATATACCCAGCCCCTTGGCCATAAGTTGCACTTTTAAGGGCGGAGGTTGCACTGGTGTAGCCAAGCTCACGACATGCGACATTTGCGTCATTCATATCCCAGGTATCATCACACACGGTGCCCCATACTCCGTGCTCATAAATTTCGACACGCCCGTAGTAACGTCCACCACCCATCAAACGAATATTAGGAGAACCATGATAGCACTTAACACTAGCGTCTCGGCTATGGGTACAAGGATTGTTTCCACATCCTCTGTGTCTACAGTGGTAGAGGTGTGTCTCGCTTCCTGAGCATGCCAAGGCACTTATCCATATCGGACCGGATCCCCAGCCGTGAGTGGCTCCACTATAAGCCTGAGCGGCTTTGGGGAAGCCAAGCTGCTTACACACCACGTGGGCATCATTTATATCCCAGCTATCATCACAAATTGTGCCCCATTGGCCATTATAGAAAACTTCAACTCTTCCAGTTGATGGCGTATTACCAATGATACGGACGCTTTCTCCTGTTATGACTGTTAACAACAATATATAAATAAATACTTTCAAACAGATCAACAGTCGAGAATATGGGTGGGTGTTTTTTTTATTTGGATATTCATTACCCTTTTCCCTAAAAGCACCTTGGCTTATCAAGGGAGATTACAATATCACGTATTACTAGGTGGGTTGCGTACATACATACATGCATATCCTTGGTTTGTAAGCAGGTACACAAGTAAATGGGAAAGTATTGGGCAAGTAAGACGGTGAATAAGTAAATTAGCCTATACGGTCAATCAGGCAATCAGGCAATCGGTCGATCAGTTAAGACTGGTGTACTTGCAGCGAGTTATTGTTTTGTGACAGCTTTTATGTGACATGAATTACTTGACATCGTGTAGATTATTATTATTATTATTATTATTATTATTATGTAGTAAATAAAGTTGAATTATTTAAAAAAATTATTATTATTATTATTATTATTATTATTATTATTATTATAATAACATACAAGCAACAATTTCTGCATTCTGATTGGTTAAGAACATGTCAATTAATCCCAAATCAGTGCAAAAAAGTGTAATTGAGTGCAAAAAAAGTAATTGAGTGCAAAAATGTGTAATTGAGTGCAAAAAAAGTGTAATTAGTTTGAAAATGATTGATAGCTCCTACTTTGAGCTCGGACAAACAAAATGGCGGACAAAAATTAAACGAAGATTGAAACTCTTTACCTTCATTTCAATACAATTACCTCATAACGAAGCAAAGTACAAAGCTCAACAACAACTTCTAAACTAGTAAAAGTGAAATAGAT
Source organism: Platygyra sinensis (assembly GCA_019787425.1). NCBI lineage: Eukaryota > Metazoa > Cnidaria > Anthozoa > Scleractinia > Merulinidae > Platygyra > Platygyra sinensis. The sequence goes on along the minus strand of JAHPZR010032627.1, from coordinate 57,716 downwards.
GTACACAAAAGCCGCGAGGTCAAAAACTTTAACATAAACTTCAGCTCGAGTGAATGAAAATATGCCGGCGTCGATCGCGACTACATTACAAAATACCAGTTGAAGAAGTAAACTTTCAAATTCTTGAGCACCACGAAGTAAAACGCGAAGAAGGACCCAACAAGACGTCCTAAGAACCGGCCACATCTTACGTTTTAAGACAAAAAGTGCAAGCATTCTACTTTTGTGAAAGAACTGAAACGGCGAGCTTAGAGATTAGAAAGGTCGTTCCCTAACAAAACCCGGTAAACGCTTCAGGCAAATCTAACTGTACAACGTCCAGTGAAGAAGCTGAAGTCTGGCAGCAACCAGGAGAGGTGAAAACGATGTCTTTCACAGCTAAGAAATTCCGTTCTTGGTAGATTTTAGCTTCGTTTCTTGGTATTTTGGACAAAGTAACTTGTACCACGGCCAGGTTCAATGGTTTCTTGCACACAGTTTCTCAACCACTGAAAAAACATTTGGCAAGAAATCCTCATCAAAACCGCAGGGAGTTATTCCTCTTCTTTGTGGTCAAGTTCTTCAATTCAACTTTGAGTAAAGACTGCTTTTAACTGTAAAAGAAACTGCTCAGTTTCCATACATGACTTGGAGAGAGTGAATGAATTTTTACGCTTGAATTCACCTGTCAAATTTTCATCCAATAAAGTTGATGTAGCTTGTTGCCTCCATTTGTCACGCAAAATACTGAAGCGTGACAGAAATTGTTACTTGTATATTATTAACAAGTAATCAAATGACTTTTCTCGTGCAATTTGTAATAAATAAGCACTCGCAAATTTTTCAAAGACTACAAATTGCACTCGCCCTATGGGCTCGTGCAATTTTTTGTAATCTTTGAAAAATTTACTCGTGCTTATTTATTCCAAATTGCACTCGAAATCATTTGATTACCTATACTTATTATTATGAGCAGTCGATAAACGTATGCATGCTAAAATAGAACCACAGAGTGCACGCTGCGTAATCTATTCGGTCAGAAAGAACTGAACAAAAAAAAGAAAAACAATTACGATAAAGATTAAGTTCTCTAGTACTGAAACTATTATTATTATCATTTTTATAATTATTATCATTATCATTATCATTATCATTATCGTTATTCGTTATCGTTATTATTGTTATTATTATTGTTATTATCATTGTTATTATTATTATTACTATTGCCTTTATTGTTGTTGCTGTTGTTGTTATTGTTATAATCCTTTTAGTTTTTGGAACCAACGGTGGATGTGATGAGAGCTGATTGCAATTACTTTCTCAAACGCCTAACCGAGAAGCTCTCTGAAGAGAATGAGGAACCCTATCACATTTCTGTCACTTAGATTAGAACACTACTTTCTTTTGAGATTTTAAACACGCAGGCATCCTATAAGAGGCAAGGATACGCCACCTTTGAAGCACTTTGTTCGTTTTTTTTTGTGCAATGGCGGAAAGTCGAATTAACGATCGCATGATGTAGGAGTCGTGGAGAAATAGCGTTTTTTCGTTGAAACAAAGGAGTCATTTACGAAGAATAATATAAGATAAAAATAACAATACAGTGTAAATATTGCTCATACGGACAATTGACGCGGCGAGTCGTCTCCACGAGCAATGTCACAGAGATAATGTACCATCTTTTTAGTAAAAAAGAATATTTAAATAGTTTCCTCGTCTACACGACCAAATGAGAAATGCCACATAAAAAAAATGCTCGTGTAGACCAGTCTCCAGCTGTTCGAAGACTAAATAAAGCTATCCACCAGATAGATCTCTATCCATGCAGGACAAGAAATGAACATCACAAAAGAAAGAAAATGACAACTGTCGTGCCGTTGCCACGACAACAGCTATGCCGCTGGTTCTAATTTAATTAAGACTAAATTTCCCATATTTTATCTTAAACAAAGATCATCCACTCCCAACAATCTAATGGGGATAGTTAAGTGGGAACCACGTATGTTCCGAATAGAACCCTCTGTCCTACTTTAAAGGGTTGCAAATCTGTTATTTGGTTTTCACAGAAAGAGACAGGAGCCAAGAGTGTTACCATGACAACAACATAGAAGGCGTCATTCTATTTCTTTTGTGATGTACATTTCCGGTGCCAAGTGTGAAGAACACTGCTCCAATATTTCTGGAGATATTCTTGATTCAGAATTAATTGTTTAAGTGGAACTACTTTTGACGTCATCACTTTTCCTAAAGTTAATTGGTCAACGCAATGTGTTGCTTATTTTGCAGCATCAAATTTCAATTTTAGTTAAGTGCATGCATGAGTTTCAAAGTGTTATTCTCTTATCACCATAAATGTTTTCTATATTTTGAGAAAATTTCCAGTCTAATTGCGTTCTCGAGGAACGAGAGAACGCATCCTAATTTGGTTTGCAGGCGTGAGAAATCGAGATTTTTTTCTGCAATTTGGCCGCCCCTCTAAGTTTTTTCAGGGGCTTTGGGCCTCATATACACGTGCAAGTGAAAATAACACGTGCAAGAGAAAATAACACGTGCATGCAAGAGAAAATAACACGTGTGGCCAAATAACACGTGCATGAGAAAATAACACGTGCGGCGTTTCGCCTCGTTGTCCTGTACATCGATTACGTCATGCCTGTACATTGGCAACCTCGTTCCCAGGGTCTCTCTTCTCTGCCTCCCTTGATGCGGCTGGTCACGTGACCACCCAGAATAAATCTGTTGGGTGGGAGGGGTGGCAGAGTGTTTTGTTTGGTTGATGTGACAAACCGTGTGGGTTTCAAATCCTCTAGCAGTCGCTAAAAACTACCCGCTCTATCGGGGCTCGAAGTCGAATTTGCCGATGAAGAATGCTACACGATTTCTGCCGTCTTCAAAATATAGAAGACTTTTGTTCACAAAGAAATTCGGCAGCTGAATGGAGCAGGAACTTTTTGGCGGTTTATAGCAAATGTAAAAGGTCACGTACCGGATCGAAGTGAAACCAGTGGATCAGTCTCTTGAATCTTTGAATTTGGAGGTAATTTATTTTCTTTGTGCGGTTTTTTGAATGCTGAAAGTAGTTCTGTCATACGGTCGATTAGCCGAGTATTCTGACTTGCATTTGATTTACAGCAATGCGAAATGATTTACAGTTTTGTTTTGTTGACATAAGCCGCACGCTTATGTTTCATCTCCATCAGGTTTGCGCAAGTTTATATTTAGACAGATGTTAATTCAAGGTTCCTTGGCCTAGTCAAGAAATATATTTTGCAAAATGGTTAATAAAACATCGTTTCATTTAGCGAACAATGTGCCGTGAGGTTAATTCAGGTACTCAACATAAAACAGCGAAACAGTTTCACTTCTAATGGTAAATAGACCGGCTTAAATTGAAATCAGAGCGATACTTCAATGCCCTAGATATTTATAAATATATTTCGTCTGACCTGTGTGGAGCTTACAATGGGACTGGAAAATTTCAAAGGTGCCTGCAGTTTAATTCGATGACCTTCTTTCGCTTCAGGTGAGATCGACAAAAACTATTGGTTGACTCTACCCCGGTAGAAAAGTTTGTGTCATAGGCTGTCACGTGACCAGCCACAACCAGGGTACCAAGGGAGGCAGAGAAGAGAGACCCTGGGAACGAGGTTGGTACATTGGCTCTTTTCTGTATTCCTCGAAGTGTGAGGGAACTGTGTACAACTCCCGATAAAAAAATAAAGCCGCAGTCAACCATAAGTTTCCATTTCCTTTTCTTCAAAAAACCCACTTTCTAATATCACACTACATATCCTGCAGAACGCACTTCCTAATCTTTGATTATTACTAGTATTAATACCATTCGTATGAATTGGTCGCCTCAGGCTTTAATCACGACCACACACGCGGGGTCATTTGAAACAAGTCCATTTACAAAATTGACAAGCAATACTTGATCGCCGAGTGGCCTTGATAATGTGATTATTGACGTCGAATACTAGCCGCGTGACCTTCTGGTTAAAAAGGTGAAATTGCACAATGTTAATTTTACAAACATCATCGAATTGTGGTGCAAGCGGGCAGTTAAAGCCCGAAAGAAACGTGAGAGTTGCTCGAGGCGATAGCCACGAGCATCTCTACAGTAGGTTCTGAAGCGTAAAATTCAAGGCTTCTAAAAACTGTAAAATCGTACATTCTGTGGAAAACGTTTTGAGTTTTCTAAAACTAGAACCGATATTTTTGTATCTTGATCAGAAACTGAATTGCTAATGGCGCAAATTTTGTAAACAAAGATCCTCTACAAAAATATTACATCGACGCCGGACATTGAGTCAGATGCGAGTCATACTAAATTGGTCGAACAGTGAAGTAAGTTTTATTGATGATAGAACGCTTCCTTATTTTATCGTCTCCAAAAAGGAAAAGCGGAAAGATCAAGGCTAGCAGCGGTCAGACAAATGCAGTCTGCGCAGTGTACTCCTCGCGATGACATGTGTATTATATCCCGAATAGAAAACAACAATGAACTCAAGGTCAGTTGAATTCTTCTCTTTGAATCGAGCAATCGCATACGCGTGTGTTTATGTACAGCATTTTCAAGAGCATCTACGCCATTAGAACTGGGCGCCTGTGAACAATAAAGTTTGCTTTCGTCTAACGACTGATGAAAAATGTTTTTTCCCCGATACGTCTTTATCACTGAAAAAAACAAGCATCAACCGTGGCACTTTTTGTAAACTTTCAACGAATACAATTCAATCTAAATTGTTGCACTGCAATAATTTGTTCGTACTTTTAAATACGACCGTAACTTATTTTTGTACTCTGGGCATTCTGAGTAGAAGTAATACTTCCTTTATGTATATAGCCTCTTACCATTGACACCATTGAGCATTACGCAGCAAACCAGCAGAAACACGTTCTTCCTTACAGAAAGCATTTTGGCTTGATGTTCCAAACATATACTGATATCACGACTTCTTGGAGTGAAGAATCTAACGGGGAACAGTTAAATCTGTCATATTTATAGTGATACAAAAAAAATTGTAGGAGATCAAATTCCTATCCTCGAACCCAGCATGTGCACGTACAAGGAAAACATTTAGTACGTGTTTCAGCATAAAACAAACTACCGTACGATGGGGAGAAGGGAATAAAAATCCGAGCCATGGTATAATAAAAAAGCCGGGGCTTTCTTACGATAGCGATAGCAGTGTTTGGGATTCTCATTAAATAATACACACTTGAGATAACGTGGAAAGAAGACCGCTAGACTGTTTTAGAATAACGGTACCGATAACGTGTCTCCGTTATGTAAGCTGGCAAGCGCTTATGCATTGATAGGAAAGCGCCTACTGGAAAATAAAACAGACAGAATAACATGAACGATAATCCCTGATAACAACAGCTCTTACTGTTACTGGATAGAATAACTATGTAAACCAAACACGTAGTAAATCTTCCTAGACTGCTAAACGTATCTATGACAATGATGGCAACAACCAGTGATCGCGGAAGTGTTTGCAAGGAAATCAAAGCGCTTCAGTTCCAAAAGAACGTGATCTACATTCTCTGTCAAGTCTTTCAGTGATTGGACATAGCAACAACGCGAATCAAACACGTAGAAAATCATTTTTTGTTTGTCTCTTTTAATGATATTTTAGAAATAAACCTTTTGATATTTTCAAAATTTTTATATAGAAATAAGGCTGGTAGGCTGTCGAACGTACCTATAACGACAACAGACCATGATGACAACACGTCAGCGATAGGTTTCTTATGTGCGCGCTCAAGCCTCTACAAGGAAATGATCGCGATTCAACTCGAATTAATTGTACTTCCCTTGCAGATTTGTCAATAACTGCCCAGACTCACAAACTTCTCTTGCTAAACACGTAGCTTGAAGTATTATGACCGAGTTTTAATATCAGAACAATTACTTCCTACTGCTACTGTCTATTTCTTACCTTGAAGTCAGACAGCTTATTTTACGAAAATAAAACCTCAAATACTCGCCTTACTAATAACATGTTTCCCTTATACACTGTCCGTGGTAGTGATAAAATGCTTAATTAAGTGCTAAAATGACTATTAAGCAATTATTGAATTCGGCTTTCGTAGGATATGAAGAATTCTGCAGATCAAGGAGGGTGTTATCCACAGAGGCCGAAGGTCGACGTGGATAACACCCTCCTTGATCTGCAGAATTCTTCATATCCTACGAAAGCCGAATTCAATAACTTCTTTATTATTCATTCTCAATATTTCTGTTCTTAAAGGATTTTCGCCATTTCGCTCTTTGTTTTTCCGCTCACCAAATATAACACAACCTTGACCCCACGTTTTCTCGGTCAACGGTTCAATAATCTGCAGCGGGCTGCACTTTTGACGTCATTGGTTTAATATTTGTTCAACAGCAGCTGACCAAAGCCGTTATGCTTGTGGTTTTAACCAATAAGAAACGGGGAAATATTTTGAATAAATAAGAATAATACTCGACGTTTTTGCTTTTTTTCTTGCGCTCCCCTCTCTCCCTTGGGCTGGTGCTTATGTATTGTATATACTCGCGTCTACTTTGCTCCGCTTCATGCGGATAGTTATAGCAGGGTGTTTCGAAGCAAGGGAAACGTACAAAATAGGCCCAAGTTAGCTGCCTATCGTCATGTTCCCATGCACCTAATTACCTCCCTGGGTCTCGGTGGATGCTATTTATTTACAGTACTAATACCGTAGCTGCCCTGAGGCGAGTGTACCCACCGGCAGTCTCAGTAAATTCTCAGCTCCGACTATTGCATTTCTAGCTTTTTGATTGGCTTAAAAACTCATATCAGGAGCCATAATTAGGGACGGAGACCGTAAGCGTGCGCAGTTTCTAGTATTGGGGTTGGCGCCATGATATGGGACAATTTTTCTATTTTTAGAACAAATTGCGCCATCGCTTGCGGCACACCCGCGTACATTGCTGCGAGGATTTTCGCGGATGTCGCGCAGGGGAAATGGCGTCCGAAATTCCCGAAATCGTTTATGCTTTTGGCCCACAACTGAATGCCTCAATGACTGTTGGAACTTTGCTTAAGTATCGCCGTAAGTTGCTCCAGTTTGAGTGAAGACAGTGCCGAATTTAGGTATGTCCCCCTTTATATCGCTGATCAAGTTGAGTTCCGCTGCTCCTTTTACAAGAACTTCACATTACTCCAATCTAAATTTCACATAACTTAAATTTATGAAGAAGACATCGGGCAGAATGCTTGGACATCATTAATTATTCATAACCACTGAAGCGGGGAAATTTGAATGTGAGCGCCGCTCATTAGCCCAGAATAAGAGAAGAAAGAGCCGAAATCAGCCAACCGACGTTAATAAAACTCGCTTCCCAGATTTACAGAAGCAACAACTTAAAAACCCAAGAGCGGGCTTTTGAAGAGGAAGGGTTAATCTTTCATTTGCACATAAAAGGAAGAAGTTTTACAAAGTGTAAGGCCTATCCCTTTAACCTTGAAAATGACAAAAAAACGGGTATTTTTTGTATGGAAGCCAAATTCCAGAGCGATTTTCTGAAAACTCAAACTAGCTTCCAAAAACCCAAGAGCGGGAAATGGAAGATGGATCTTTCCTGAAACAGAATCCGTTTTGATTTTGAAAATTGGTGAAGGATAACCACTATCCCTTTCAGTTCTAAAATTTTAAGTCGGAGTTCCGTTCGAAAATGGCGGTGATGCCATTGTTTTCAGCCCATGACTGAATAACAATGGTTGCCAA